>JAPWLS010001298.1:0-107431 GCA_028551675.1 Tineola bisselliella | reverse complement strand
CCACGTCACACAAGCGTCGCAACTATGCACATTAGTAATTGTTGTATAGCTTCGCAACCCGATGTACTTGTGGCTAAGTATCCTTAATTTAGAGTAATGGACCTTTTCTTCGTCGCCGCGATCTCCTAAAAATACGTTAACAAATTCTTCGTCGATTTCTAATACTTTCGCTCGTTGCCAGCCGTCGTCTTCGATAAATACGGCATACCTATGAAATAAATAAATCATTTTATCATTAGATAATTATGTTATTTTCATATAATATGGACAAAATTTATGGCTCAACAAACTTACCAAGCATGTTTTACCACTAAGTCCTCATCTACAGATATACCTGTTTGTTCATAGTAGTTCGTCATATCATCTAAAAGACTTTCTAAGGCGTTCTGTAATAAAAAAAATCACCTAACTAGTCGTCTTGCTTATAATGATTAATACATTATTATATAATTTTATTTAAAACAAATCGCTTACGCTATAATTGTCGCCAATTATTCGAAGCCATATTTCGACCGATGAATTTGCCGCCATCACAAAAACATTCCAAAAATTGTCTTCTGGGAACTTGAGTGCAGGCAAATCATTGTCAGCAACGTCGTCTGATAACGCTACTTCGCTGCTTGGCGAGAATAACGGCTGAAACATATAGGTAAAATAGTTAATCCAAAATGAAAAAAGCAAAAACTTTCGCAAATTGAATTAGAAACACTGACATCATATGGTTTCCTGGCATGTAGTAAAAACATTCCCAACCCAGTGCTTTCTTGTAGAATTAGCGGGCATTCTTCTACAATTTTTTGCCAATTGCTTGGTAAATTCTCGTTATATTTTTCTCTGAAATAATGTAGTAAAGGAGAAGCATTTAGCAATAATAAGTTAAGAGTTTACATGGACAAAAAAAACATATTTAAGGCCCTGAGTGACGGTCGAAGCGATTTTTCAGTTGTAGTCTAAGTTATTGACGTAAGAGTGTCCGTATATTGAATACGCGTTTTAACAGTCATGTAAGTATAAAAACATATATAATTATATATTGTATGATTAATAATAGCCTTTTCTTCGCTATAAAATATTAAAATATCATTAAAAACAATATTTTATTATTAAAATATGAGTGTCAATAACTAGGCTCAATTTTATTGGCATGTTGCAGTTATTGACACTCATAAGGCGCGGCCAACTCGATTTTTAGTGCAGGCGCGACCAACTAGATTTGCAGTTCGCGCGCAAAACGGGCTGCGCTGATGCGCGGTGTGGGCCAAATTGGCGCCAGATTAAGAAAGGAAAGAACCAGGATCGAACAGTTGACATCTCCATAAAATGTAAAAATATTTATTTAGGTTTATAGTGATTCTTTGTCTTATAATTTTCTTTAATTACAGTAGTTAATTAATGTTGAATATTTTGTAGAGTAAATAAAATATCATTTATTGTTAAAAATTGGAACTTGATAGTATGTAACCTAAAAAATAATTTTCAATTGAGTGTCAGAAACTAGGCCGTTGTTAGTGTCCTAAGCGACTTATTACTCTCCTATATTGAAAAAGGAAGAACATATGATCTTTCTTCAGGTTTAATGATCAATACTGAAAAATTTGGCAGTTATGCTGCTGAATCTATGTGAATAAGTATGCGTGGTATTATACACTATCTCCAGTTCACAAAATTTTAGTCCATGGAGATAGTATTATAAAATAGTTTGGAATGCTACTCACTGCTCAACTTTCAGAAGAAGCTCAAGAATCCCGTAACAAGGATTATAAAAAATGTTGCCTTCACCATGCCAGGAAATGCTTTCGAATAGCACAAACTACTATACTACTATATACTTTAGATTTGAGAAATATGCGCCCCTACAACCCTATATCAAAAATGTGAAAGAGCTTGATGAAAAAATGAACGGATTAATTTCCAATCCAGAATTTTACAAGTAAAATATTAAGTGTAAACATTAATCTATTAAAATATTAATATTTATTATAGTTTGAGAAACCATAGTAAATTTTAGTTACGTATATTATAGTCATATTAAAAACTTTTTAAAAATATTATAAATTATAGTTTATTTTTAAAATAATATAATTATAAGTTACATAATAATATAACTATATAGTTATAATACAATTAATATATATATCTTTACTTAAAATAAATAATATAGAGACAAACAGCAATTATTCTATGTGTTTTTCACTTATTCTGATAATTAAACGCGTGCGAAGCCGCGGGCAAGTGCTTTTTATAAATATATTTATGCTAAAATAAATACTTGTACTTCCTACAATAACGGTACAAATTTTCATAGCTGTATCTTTATTACAAAAAAAGTTATTGAATTTTGATGTGTTTATGTTTTCTGGTTCAAATAACTGCAAAAGTAATGCCTTTAACACCATTATCTCAAATGATTATCGCGGATCACAAATAAAACTATTATAGCTGACGTTTGACTAGGATACTCATCATCTACTAACAAGGACAGCGCAAACATCATACTCAGACACGTATCTACTTTTTAAATACATATTTATAATTTAATAAATACTTGTTAAATCAAGCCGTAAACCTCTAACACCAGAGGTTACTTTTTATTTTGTTTCGATTATTCATCCGTTGTCCTTACAAAATAAATTAAACTCAAAAAAATTATACACAACAACATACATCAAGTAACAATGTGTGAATATGATAAAACGAATAAATTATTTGTTATTTTCATGAGATAAACATCTGCCAAGTAATTAACATTAACCTTCGACATAGTAGAACAAAGGATGTCAAAGAAACTTATATCTACGGCAATTTAAATGTTATTGAACGGATTTCTCGCCTACAGTCTTTATATAAGTGTAACCGCTATAATTATGATGTCGTATTGTCATTGGGTCCTGAATGTTTATGTAGAACCATCGCCACCAGTTTATATTGCGTTATTTGACCACTATTACAAGAGGGCAATTAGTTTAATTCGCGTTAATCGTAACACTGCTACTTGTAATAGCTGTACAAATATAACTACTTTTTGATATGACAAGCATATGTGTTTAGTGTTAGTATACTTAAACATAAACCACGATAAGATAAGTTATATTTATTTATACTTATATATAATAAAGATGCATCATCTACAATTAATACGTTAAATATTAATCAAAATAAAAAGCCGTCGTTGCAGTTTGCTCAATATACGAGTATTTACTAGCTATTCCGACAGAGGTACTGGAATCAAGCCAATATGTCATAACAAGAGGTTTGATGTGGCTGAAGATCGTAACGAACCGCCCACCTGTGACATCCTTTAGATTTATATCAATAACTTTTAATAATAAAATGTTCCTTTTTAACACATTTGTTAGTTATTTTTACCCTAATATTATTTGAACCTAAAATTGTTTAAAGACGGGCGGATGTTTGGCCTGTATAAACATCCCTTGCTTTAACAGTCTATATTTTAGTTGGGTGTAAAAGTTAGGGTTGTATATATGTACAAAATTTTACAGCCTGTAATAATTTATTAGGACTAACTAACAAATGCATTATACCATTAAAAACCACAATATTGTATGCTTAATGGATTCAACGGCTTTCCAACAAGATTATACGTTATTTACCGCAAACATTTACCACAATATCTTTGTAATACGATGCAACTGAAACAATTTTCCGTTAAGTCTTTATTTCTATTCAACTTCATGTTTTGTTGAAAAACTTGGCAGAATATCAAGAAGATAAGCTCGCGGATTTTACTTTTCGCGAAAACTTTATACAGGACGAATTCTTACACGAATATGAAACCGCATATAGTGTATATGCCATTTTAAAACTCATCTTTTTATTTAAAGACTTTCAAATAGTATACGTCTAAATAACATTTAAAAATAGTCTAAAATTTAATTAAACGAATAAATGTAAACTTGAGTTAAGCTTAGTGCTTAAAATACTTAAAATGAATGATTGAAGGCGCAGCTGTTGTGCGCGAACAGTGGAAGGCAGTTACAATAAATAAGTCTGACGTCCGTCCCTCACACAATAACAGTGGGGGAAACGAAATCGCAATTGTAACTGGTAATTGTTACTCAACAAGAGAGTAACCGAGGTAAATGATAGTCTTTAACTATCCCTTATTCCCACAAGTTTCTAAACGGGTAAGCTTCCAGTTAGTGTTTAACGACACTGTCGATGAAACGATTCAATTAAACGATCGCTTTGCACGGTTCGTCGTTATACATTAATTAAAATTTATTGGTAAAACGTAAACTAGGTAGAAATTATAATATGATAGAATTAGATAAATAAATTCGTAGGAATAAAATTTTAAATATCATTTCAATAGGCAAAAGTGAGATAACCCAATTCCAATTGATTGTGGGCAACGGAGAAACCATCATCCGCAGAACTTGGCATTTTAATGTATTTCTAGCATTTAAATTAACATGATTTCAGTTCAGTAAACCTCATTTACCTCACTACGCTTTGTTTACAAATGAGTAATTTCTATTATTATTCATCATGAAACACATGGTAATTCCTTCAGGAGCGTATAAATCCCTCATATTTCATATTCATTGTTACAAGTATCGGTGTAAATCATACATACAACGCACACACTCCGGAACGTACTCAATTAAGCAGAAACAATTGATCGCAGTATTTACTCACCGCGCCACACATAGTCCTTGTAAGCAGCTACCGGAGCTCCCGTCCAATCCCGCAAACAAACAGAGCAATATTACTCCCCGCACGACACAATAGTACATATTTACACTCGCTTTAATTATAAAGTCTGGCATTCTCGTTAATCAGCTTTGTGCTAATATTGATTCATTATAATGCATATTATAACAGTTATTGTTATTTTTTGAATTCTAGTATAAAAAATTTAAAAAGATAAAACGGTGTTAGAGGTTTCGGATTCAGTCCTCAATAAATATGTATACCTATACAAATATAAAGAAGTAAATATTTGTTCCATATCTGTGTTACATCCTTGCCCTGATACGAATAGTACAGGCCATTGTATGCGTATTATTATTATTATTCTAAATGATTGATCGACGAATTATGTTTTAAAATTTAAATCACTATGGTTTATCCAATATGATCGAGTGTTGCATATTAATGATGTACTAACGAGCACCATATAACAAACAAAACTTTTGTTATACATAGGGTAAGCAGAAGCAAATGTTATAAAATAACAATAAAAAACCTATAGCATATAGATATAGTAACAATGTTTAATTCATGTTTATAACAATATTTTTTCCGCGCGTGTAAGATTCATTACCTAGATGTACCAAAAAAGACAACGTAAGTTATACGAAAGTAATTTAATGCCTGTACTATTTTGTCAAACGCGTTATATTAACAACTAGCTGTTGCCCGCGGCTTCGCTCCCGTTAAGAAGTATTATTAAAAAAACGTCTTCATCATAGTAGCTCCAATCTTTAATTTCAGTTCAATCAGTCGAAAATCTAATAAGATTTATACAAACTTTCATCCCCTATTTTATCCCCTTGGGGGCAGAATTGATCAAAATCCTTTCTTAGCAGATGCCTACGTCATAACATCTACCTGCATGCCAAATTTCAGCCCGATCCGTCCAGTGGTTTGGGCTGTGCGTTGATAGATCACTACATCAGTCAGTCACCTTTGAGTTTTATATATATAGATACGATGCACAAAATTTCGGCCAACACAAGTGATGTGAACTAGAAGCCAACCGCAACAATACCACAAACCAAGTAACAAACATTCATCTACTATATAACATCAAGCTGTATTGCTATGAATAGTAACAAAGAGTTATTGTCAACAAAAAAATCTGTTATTGTAAGATATATTGAAATAGTTAACTTTAGAAACGAATTTAGTTATGTATTAAAGGGCGCAAGATTTACGAAAGTACGTTTAAAAAGCAGTTCAAGAGGAAAGAGCATGTTCGTGGGAGAAGCGCATCTATTTGCCACAGGCAGCCATTGCGAACGGCACATTCTCACGGGAGCTCGGGAAATTGAGTTCCGTTTTCTGAGAGGATCATAATAGCTTCTGTCATCACGGGTCACAATGATTGTCTTGGAATTTGCATGGAAAAATATGAATAATTTAAATCGAAATAACGTATTGCTAATTCCAAAATTGACAAAATAACTAAGTCATTAAGTGTTTCAGCGAGGACGGCTGCGTTACTTAAGAACATTAAATTAATTTGTAACTTTCACGGCGTGTACAACAATGGAACCCGCCATTAAAAGCGGCCGGGCTTCAACAAACGAATTAGCGAGTGAAACCTGAAGGCTTTTGTATTACAGGCGAGAGTTTGTAAGGACTGCTTCTGAATTATAGCGATTATGAAATTTACAAAGATCTTACAATTTCCAGAAACTTTTCAAAATAATATAATGTCAAACGTTTGTCGTTAATATATTTGAATGAAGATAAAGTATTATTGACGAGGCGTGTACGCAAAATCACATCAATGAAAATGAGAGAAGGATCTGAGCTTAAACACATATTTATCACTAACACGTATTTCTACATCTGTATATATTATATATCACGATATTTTAGTACATAAGCCTGCGATCTCTTGTTGCTTGACCAACATCAAAAGAAAATTTGTGCCACTTAAAATTGAAGAAGTTAAAATCTTAAAAAGTAAAAAGGTTTTTTTTTTCAGAAATATGCCTAAGGGAAAATATGCAGAGTACTCGTATCAAAATAACTTTTACGAGTAGTACGAATGCAGTGGTTGCAACTCAGGTCGAGAGGTGCTCCAATATACTCAGTGTCCCAACGTCGCGTCGTGCTGAATGAAAACATATTTTGAAGACTCTCGCAAAAAACGTGTATACATTTGGTGTCGTGTTCCGTTCCATTTAAATAATAATAATAATCTCAGTAGTTCTTAACGTATTATATGTAATAATAACTACGCACTTTTCTTATCTATCACGTGTTCAGCAATCGATACCCAAGTTATCCTTACAGAAACAAGAAGTCTTTGTAATGGACATTGATATCTATTTAGAGTACGCATGAATTATAATATATGTAGCAAATATAATTCTATATCGAAACAAACTTGTCAAAGTAAGAGTCACCATTAAACTTGGAAGATATCTTGAAAAATAGCAGGAACACATACGGTGTTAATTAAACATGTGCCAGTAATGTGTGCCAGTGGCATTTAATAGGAAGTAAGCAAACATTGGTGAGGGGAGCGTTAACTGCTCATCGCGGTGACCGGAGACAATTTTATAGCTATTTATTAACTAGAAGTGACGTGAAACCCGACGCATATACACAAGTTTGAGAATTCTTGAAAGGTTAAAAACAATGTGATGGAAGATAAATATTGATATACAAATTATTACTTAGTATATATGCTATCGAGAATGTAAGAAACACTTTTTTTAAATAGATAAGATCGTACCAGTAGTTTTTGAAAGTAAGTCTATTAAGAGCATCTTGGACGTGCTGAGGAAGATTGTTCCACAACCTAGCAGAACAAGTTAGACAGGAACGAACAGCAAGAGTATGGTTATTGACAACCAAAGAGATTTGTCGTGAACTGAACTGAGATAGTATACAAGGTATTTCTGAAACATTGTCATTTTCTAATGTCTAGCTAATGGAACAATTTTTGTCTTGCAGTGTTGTTTAGATTTCAAGTTTTCTCAATTCTTCAAACTTCTCAATGCAGTAATACAAACAGAAGTAAAACAGGACAACAATAACTTCAGAGAACTAGAATGCGAAGTTTATGACAGATGGTAAAAACGGCGCCCATACGGCGCGTAAATGTGCGATTCCAATAAACTGAGCACGCGCCTCCTCTATGGGTGGGTACTTTCAGCAAATGTAAGTTATTTTTAACTGACTTCTACAAGGAGTTCAAACTATAATAGTAAATGCGTCCGTATGTAGGTACATTATAATAAAATATGTTGCTTTTTTTATTTAAGATTTAAGACTCCACTATAACTGAAAAAATTACAGTAGACGATGGCGTCGTAAAGAAGATAAAAATAGAAATTGTCGCAACTCTGTCACCACGATTCATCTCTCTAGCGACAATAAACCCGATAGCACGACTTTATAAATAATAAAAATATTTAGGTAGCACGTATTTCAAATATAATATAGGTAAATACAATTTTGTGAACAACATCGCTATACAGGATGGCAATGTAAAGTAATTTACATAAGCAATTTTAAACTTTAGCTGAATTTAAACTAAGCGTATTTTGTTACCATAGAAAGTTGACTTTGTAAAAAATGCACAATTCGTAGACAAAAACTGTGACGTGAAGTCTCTAATATTACCAGGACTGTAAAAGGAGAAATAAACATTATTGGTATCATAAAGTGCCTATGGAGTTGCAACATCTGGAGAATTGCACTTAATAAAGATATTCATTCACTACCCTGTCAATCTTTTCAGTTAAAATTATAATTTGGATTTGATGCATTGTTTAAATTTGTTTACAACCAAGCGTCAAAATATTCATTGTCATTGTGTAAAACGGCCAACTTCGTAGTTGGCGGTAAGTTCATTTTGCCGGGTCACCGGATCGTAATACCTAATTAACACGTCCAATTCAATGATAAAGTGTTATCGTTGAATTAAGCGAGTGGATGCTTTCACTATATTCTGTGATTCTACTGATTTAGCGTTTTAAGAGCGCAAAATGAGCGCTGAACGATTCGAAAATATATTCAAATTTAAAATATACATGGCGGCTTATTATCGCGTTTATTACGTTTCGAAAGATTTACATCTAGATGGTCGCGGCAAGGCTGTTGAAAAAGTCTTAAATTAGTTAAACCATGTTCGTTTAAACAACACTATATACTTCATTGACGAGTTATTTGAATGTTCATCAGTCCACTGCCAGGAACAAGACCTCCTCTCTGGCTTTTATCTACCATTAGTGTTTTTATTTATGTTAAATTGTAATATTTTACTAGTGGAAATTATAGGTTTTTTCCTCCAAAACGAACGAATTCCGGATACAGAAAACGTAAACAATACAACTAACTATAAAGAAACTAGCCAAGCAAGCCTAAACACAAGTAAACCGCGCCTCTTGCTCGAAATATTAATAAGTATTTTAGACCTTATGTCGGTAAAATACAATCTATAATTACAATAAATACTCAACAGAAAGTACAAAGAGGTGCGTTGTATAATGTCCGTGAACTCGGATCGTGAACAAAGGGCGGTATGCGAATAATTTGTTCTTATTATGGTCCCAGGCCCGGTGTGTGAGTTCACCTTGGAGCCACGAACGGGTTCCCATAATCTCCCCCTTCCGTCGCTGCAGTCAAATATGAGCCAGGGAAGCGAAACGTGGTTTTTACTAAAATTGAATGGCGCAGGTATAAAGAAGCTCATCCCTGTATACGGCGAGCCCTACTATAATGCCCGAATTCAATATATAATCAGTAGTATATAAGGAAGGTGGATATTATGTGGACGTGAATGTATTGAATAAAAATGTATATTATCGCCGAAGCAGGTAATAATGCTGGTTTAAAATGTTTACCCCATAATTATTGACTAAAATAAACAAAAACAATGGTATAATTAACTGCTTTTGTTTTTCCAAGAAAACTTTAATGAGTTTGTTTAACGAAATCATTAGCCAATTGATAAAAAAAACTCTTATAATTAATGTAGCTCATAATTGATATTATTGTGAATATAATAACCGAATGAAGTGCGCCCAGTAAAGCTTCGCGGCCGTATTTGCATCGTTACAACTGCAAGGGGCCAATGGATGCTAAAAATAATGGCACATGCATACCACGCACCTAACCATGTTAACGGCGTACGTAAATTCAATTAGGTAACAATTATATGAAGTAAAATATTATATTAGGTAAAATCATTCTACTCACTTTATTGCATTTCAATATGTAATAAAAAATCATAATAATTCAATTTTATGTCAAGTTTTAAAAATTTTGAGTTGTGAAGGTTATATTTATTTGATACAAAGCCTAATCATTTAATATAATATTAAATAATTTAGACTTTTGCGCCTTAACTTCGCGTATTTTTAATTATTTTAATCCGACATATTCGAGAATAAAAATAAAATATTGTGTTAAATTTGATATAATTTATATTAAGTACAAAACTTTATAAGTCAGTTAACTACTTATTTTCTAAATCTATTTCTAAGCACTTTTCATTGAGTAATTTTAGCTGTCATCAATGGAAGGTACACAAAGTTTTACTATTTCATTCTGTCTATAGAAACATATGAGTTGACAGAAAGGGACAACAATGTCACTAACTTCAGCTGTGACAAAAACAAATTGCCGGGGTCAAATGTAGTGATACGAATACTGAGATAAATTAACAATAATAACTTCCTAAAGTAATAACAGTATTTTTAAAAATAATGCTCTAAAGTACGCCATAATATAACGAAAACTATTTTGGTTCGGATAATAATATAATTAAAACAAAACAATGTGATATGAATATAAATACGTTATTATTCACCATCATATCCGTTTTATAGAATTTTATGTACAGTGACAATGTACTGACAATTACTTTATTGTAAGCATTGAAAAAATCTGATTCTTAATATTCTACGCATTTATTATTAAAATGCGAGTGAGTATTCGTTATAAGAAATGATCTCATGATCTCGAAATTATACTCACAGGATAGTACATCCCCTGCGGCGGCAAAAAGAAGGCCCCTGAGCCCCACAGCTTGTCGTTTGTGTAAACTTGCAACACTAAAATTCACTCCACGCACGCCCTGTATCGAGGACGTGAAGATTCACAGCACGATTTGTTATAAGTCTATTGAAAACATGAGTATTATATTGTTTAGTTGATGCTTGTATTATAAAAAAAATGTTAAAATTTTAGGTTATGTCGCCTTGCGCGGGGCGACGCGCATTAACTCCGACGCGGTCCGTGTGGATATGCAACAACGACAACGCGAGTGAGCAAAGCAAGCGGCGTGGCCCAGCCACTGAACCGAGCTAAGGAAAGAGCGACATCGACCGTTTGTAATGTGTGAGCAGGACAACTATTTTACTGTAGGTTCCTCCGACCCCTTGATTTCACGACAATAGCTCTATCCCTCTTCGGCAAATGATTTCTATTTCATTCTATCTTTGTTGTAGGTAGATTTGTAGTGATTTTTTTTAATTTGACAGTTATTCTTCTATTTACATTTTATTATTCGATTTATACATTTAGTCCTGTTATTTTTTAAATGCGCTTCTTATTCATCTTTTGGAACTTGCATAGATTCTTAATATACCTAATAGAGATTGGTAGGACGAACTCAGCCTAATAAAAGCAGTGTGATATTTGTCATGTACAAAATAGGAATTTATAGCATCCATTATTATAATTAGGAATTATTTTACTGACATATTGTACTACGAATCACTGAAGATGATAACTTAATGCTGTCAAAAATAACAAATATCCTTGCTTGAATCATTCTTTCTCTGTCATATAAACCGAGACGCTATTCGGATCAATGAAACGCTCCCGGGACTTTTCTCCCTATGCCCCTCGTCTTATTATGTTCCCCACAAGCCCGTGAGATTATCTCTACACGCCTCGTGTTTGTCTCGCTTTTTGATATGAACCAACGTGGTATTTTAAGCAAAATTGCACGATGTGCTTATTAATCATAATCAGTCGCTGTTAATGCTAAATTCCAGTATAAAATTTCATACAGTGCACATATAATTAATAATAAGGTATATATTTCACGTTAAATTCAAAAAGAATGCTTATTCATTTTTTAAAGAATGTAGTTAGCAGATGTGCTGGCACAGACAAACACCTTTGTGTATTTTTATACTATAGAAACTAAACAATATCTGGCCCCCCACTTTGAATTGGAGGGTGTAAAAATTTCTTGATACTGAAGGTTACTTTGAAAAGAAACTACAATTTAGCTTTATAAATAGGCTGAATGAATTTTTCATAGAAATAATACTATAGTTAATTACCACTTAGTGTTGACTTAGCAAACATGATTTAAATAATATACGTCGTAATAAAATAATTAAAAAGAAACGCGATAGTAAAACGTAAAAAGTCTTTCAACTACTAATATTAAAATAACTTATTCAAAATTCTACCACGAGATTTCTATGAATTGAATAAATTTGCACATGCTTTAAAGTATGTGGCGCCATCTATCCGAATTACGAATAACTATAATAAAAGGTAGTAACTATTAACAACTTATTGTTGCTACTGAGAAGTAGATGTCGCTTCACAAATATTTTGGTAATTGAAACTAAAATTGTTGAGTCAATGTGGGACAACCTCTATCGTCTCACCTAAATTAAATTCATGTTGTTGACGTTCGTTGCCAATTTCTACCCTTACGCATATTTATTAAAGTATATTAGCTACCTAAATTATATATTTTCATTAGAAACATCTAGTATGCATTTAAAAAGTAAACGACAAAGAAGTTTATGTCGTATCTATGGTTCGTAGGGATTTTTGAATTTAGACTATTTCACGTGCTCAAGTCCCGTGTACGTACATATACAGGTAAACTCAGAAACTCGGAAATTTAGTAACAAGCCTAGACTTTAATAGAGTTCTCGTGATTATTTTGAATTATTTTATATATCTTACCCAAATACATGAATTCAAAATTTCCCACTCCTCGTGCCATTCTTTTAACAATAAACGTTTGGTCTCGTCTGCATTTAACCATTTCCTCTCCATTTTTAAACAGAATATTACAAATCCAATATTAAGCCACAAACAATAAGATATTTCCGTAATTTAAATTAAATTTAAATTAAATTATTAAACTTTATGCACTAACAAGCACTGATGCAGGACGCGAATATCAAATAGTTCTAAATTTGAAATAGGTCAACCTTTTTGCAAAAGATACTTAATGCATCAACAATTTTTAAGAATAAAATTATTAAAGATACTTAATGCATTAACAGCTTTCAAGAATCGAATAAAAATATATTAAAAATATATATTTAAGAAACACGAGATAAATAAATACAATAGTATTACTCTACTTACATATAGGGCTGGTTTTATAAAAAGTTTAATAGTTAGTCTGTGTTTTAAACAGGAATAATAGTCAATTTAGACATATAGTTTGCATTTGTATATTTGTAATTAATTAATATGGCAATACTATAAGCCACCTAGGAAGGTTGTCTTGACTTGTGATAGTAAAAAAGACTTACCTCTTCTTATGTAGCCTTTTGTTTCAGCCAGCGTCTTCAACAAGGATTCGAAGAACCTTTAACAATAGAGAAGTAAAATAAAAGATGTTAAATAAGGATTAATAATTTGTCACTAGGAGTAATTTATATTTTAAGTAATTAGGTAGGTAATTAATTTGTTGTTTTGATATACCCTTACTCGAAGACTGAAGGAAGAAGGTGAGGCTCAATCACTTGTTTTCATAAAATTAATTAATCTCATGAGATTAAACCTTAATTAATTAATAGGTTTTCGTTGCGAAATTATTACGTAATACTGGTGTTAATATTAAATATATTATAACATGTTTGTTTATAATAAAATAATCCCCTTATTTTTTGTTTGTTTATTAATATTAATTAGGTCAATATTCGAATCAAAATATTTATGTTATTTTTACATCAAGGATTGTATGATTTAGGGTAAAATGAAGGAATCACTCTAAAAGTATATTTTAAGATTATAATCTGTATTTCACAATAAGCAGCGCACACAAAGGAAATCGTCACAAGTCACACGCAACCGAGCTTTGCCGCACTTTTTGCTGAAATGTGACGACTTTTTCTTTACTTTGGTAATCGTAACATTGTAGTAGGGAACAAATTGTCTGCCGCCATACTCCATTTAAATACAGTGATTTATGTTTGTTGTAATTTGAAATGACTTTGTTAAAACCAAAAACGTCGGCTTTCAAACTTAGGGGTTAATTGGGGAAGTAACAAATTATTTGCGTTTATTAAAAGGTTATTCTTTACTGTAAATTTGCCTTTTGAAATATAACTATTAGCATATTGACATTTTAAACTACAAGTTCACTGGCAGCATCATACCCGAAAATATCAATTTTAAAAAGTACTTTCCACTGAAAACATTCACCTTTCAAAATTACCCATGTTTAGTAAGATCTCAAGTTCTTGTTTTTATAGGTACCTACTCCAAACCCTGGATCTTCACCGTGGCATCCAGCTCGGTTCTGTCGTTTAAGCATGATCTACTTACACATTCTAATTTGTAGTATGATTAAGATAAGATGAAATATATATTTTTATAAATTTATTGCAATAAAATGATATCTTATAATAATGCCAAGTTAAATAAAGCTGTATTATTATATTACCACATTGTGTGTAGCGTATAAAAGGCTTTAATAATGTTACCAACACCTTTGCTAAGATCATACTGAAGTATACTCAACCCCAGCCTCCAAAGTGTCAAGATCAGTAACCCCTACTCTAAATGGCACCGAGCTCGTACGACATCGACACGAACTATTTACTTTAGCACAATTCATAGGGAAAAACATCAGAAAAGCTAATAGAGAAACAAGAGAAACCTCTTCTGTTATTTTGGCAAAGGTGAAATAATTGACAGCTGGAATCCCGTCGGCTTCGATTTTATTTATTTCGACTTCTTTTGTTCTAGTTTATTATTTATATTTATTGAGCGGTTTGTCTGTGCACGTATTTGCCTTATGATGAGCATGAAATATTGTTACTGTTGTTGAGTAAATTTAAAGTCAGGGAAAGGAGAAATGTTTAAAATTCATGGTCTAATTAATTTAAACTCTGTGCAGACCTGCCATTAAATTTGTTCTGGATATGAGTGCCTTTATTTTTTATAACAGTATCCGTGAAATACTGAAAACATTAATTTGTATTAATGATTTTTGAAGCCAGTGAATTAAACGTAATTTACATCTCCACGTTCAAATAACGTTTTTGCTAAAGCTACCAATTGCAATATCTGTTTTACCAATAGATATAAGTTGGACACAGATGTTTCCGTTCCAATACGGAAATGGTTTGAATAAACGATCATAGTCGGATCAAATTTTAGGCGCAGATGAATGGCTAACATATATAACCCTTCTAGACGTGGGCATATTGCGTATGCTACATACACGACTTGTTTTTGAAAGCGATTTCGATAGGAGGACTACAGAGCTTTGAGTACTACTACAGTATATTTTGTTTTCCTGTAGTTTATTAATTTCATAATAGTTTAACAAAAAAAAAAGGAAAAAGCATTAATTTTAAGCATATTTTGCAGTCATTTGACCCAGCATTTTCTGTAGAAAGACGGATTTAATCGTCTTACTCATATTAAAGTCTTAATCACTATGTTATAAACGCCTATTATGCATAATAAAAGAACTAAGTAAAAATACTAGTTCTTATATTGGACTAATAAAATATCGCAAGAATGAATGAAAAAGTCTTGACGAATCTTCAAAGCAAATATCGAAGCTTCTCGTACGATCCGATGAAACGTTTATAGATAATTGAGTAAAAAAGTTTATTGTTTCTTATATTATTATCTGTATTGAATTTTCCTAAAGCATCTCGGATATTAAAGGATTTTCGTATTTTATCTCTGTTTTCTTCAAACACATAAGTCTACATGGTAACAGACATACATTTTTGTTCTTAAAACAAAAGTTTTTCCCTCGCATTTTTTATAAAATATTTGTTCATATGCAATGCTTTTAACTTTCCGATAGTAATTAGTTTAACGTACATTTTGTTTTTCAGTTCCCTTTATGTGACAATATATTTTAAATAATAATAAATAAATAAAATTTCTATGTCAATTTGGGTTAGTGACAGAAGCGGCTCTAGCGGCCGTGTGTAATTAATACCTTCAGATCAAAATCATTTTAACGTTGATTTCATGTTGAGACAAAACTAATTATTGTGTAGGGTAAAGGAGCCGCTCGACGCCCCTAACACTCCTGCGCCCCAGTGCGGTGCACACCATGCGCAATAGGCAAAGCCGCCTCTGGTTGGTGATCGAAGGATTGTCTTCCCATTATACTTCTACATTTTTAAATTAATAATTAACATTATGTACCTATGCGTGTGCGTATATGTATATAATTCTTACTCTAACAACTTTAAATTTTCTATTTTATTTTAATAGTTTGAATATGTCTGGTTAAGGGTCTTGTTAAAGGTCGTCTTAAAATTGGTATTGCTAATGTTGACTTTATCTATGGAAACATCTTTTTCTTTTATCTCTAAAGGCATTCTTGATTCATTATTTTTTTTTAATGAAATCTCTACACTTCGAATGGAGTTTTGGATGGAAAATTTATATTTTATTTTACTATTCTTATCATTCACACCTTTCGGATCGCAAATGTTTACTGACATTACTAACTAGGCTGATTGCGTAATTTTATTAACGAAATGCGATACCTAAACTCAGCGGACTAAGTTAAAAGCAGTCCCATCTGGGAGAGAGGGAATTGCATTCAGATACGGTCAGCAAACTCAGCGAGGCAATTTAGAAAATTTTAATCGAGTTTTAATGGGTGAATTTGAATTTTAAATTGATTTTTTTCTTGTTTCTCAATCAATAAATATAGAGTACTATTGTCTCTTTGATTTTTTAATTTAATTGATTTTTCTGGAAATTTTAAAATAAATATAATTTCTAGCTAGTTGCTAATTGCTAGTATTTAATCTCTAAAAGTAATTACTCTTTATATGTCCCTGAACAAAATTCAATATTAAATTTTAATTTATATTGGTACCTATTTATGTAAAATAGAACGAAGACCTCGTGGTACAAGAGACAGGAGAACTTATAATTTTCAGCCTGAGGCGAGGTTCAGACTCGCTAACTATGTCCATGTTTAGCAAAGAACAGCTTCGTAAAATAATTATGCTTTACTAACTCAAATTACACTTGATTATATTCTCAAGTTTATTTTTCATTTAATATTTAGGAAAGTAAAACACAAAAGAGTTATTAATTATTTTCTATTTTTGATTTTTAATGACTTTGTTTTGGTAGTGTAGGACCTACCAAGCCTCCTTAGAGAAATGTCATGATGATACTAGCACTCAGAGTCTATGGCTATGGCTATGGTCAGGGCTCCTGTGGTTATAACCAGCTGCTTCCAGTGTGGCTATGCCTTTGTAATTTAAGTTAGCATGCAATCTGTACTTCATTTTCAAGAGTTGATTGTTATTGAAGTGCCTGTGTTGGTAGCGTTCTCGTATTGCCGACTCGCACTGGGCTGCGACTATTGTAGGTATCTGTCATATCTACTACACGCATATACATACCTTGTAATTAGTAATTTAATTATGTGTTGAGCATATAACCCTAAAATTAGTCTCATTTTAGGGTTATTTATATTTAAAAACAAATATTTTAAATATAATTTATTTATCCACTCATAAAATATCTAATTAGTATCATTGTCTATGTGGTTTATTGTATTCTATGAATAAAAAGTATTCACGCATGTTGGCTTTCACACAGGTATAGTTTGGCAAGTCTTCTCTAGTAATTTAACTCAGTGCACTTTAGCTTATTTTTGATTGTACTGAACTCTTCCCAGGTATGGGGAAATATTATTTTAGTATAAAATAACTCATCGGTAAAGTTACCCGAGTTAATAATAACACAACTTGTTTATATTTCATAAATTGCTTTTAATTCCTTAATTAAAACTTCTCTCTTGCGTAATTACATTGGGCTTGTTTTGTTTCCAAATGGTTAATAAAATAAATTGAAATACCTTAATTATATTTAAATAAACCTACCCATATATTTTTTGTTTTCTGTTTTGCCGTTCGTTAATCAACTTAATCTATTTGTAATAGTTTTTAATTATTTATTATTTAAGCTATCTACCAATCACAATCGAAATACAAAAGAACAAACCAGTAATTTTCCAACAATAGGCGACCATAACGTGCGTTTTACATTAAAGTTATTGTATGTGTACAAAAAAGGAAATCATCAAATTATAAGTGAAAGACAAACAATAAAAAAATTAAAATTACGTGCATTTTTTATTATATTTTATTATTTCACTTGTCTGCTATTACTGACAACTTGTGTGACAAAGAGAATGGCAGATGAACTTGATACAGGAGAAGACTGTACAGCGCTAGAGGCGTTTCTATTTCTAACGCTTTTACGCTGCATGATAGCAAGCTTTTAAACTTTTTTTACGTAATGTGAGCTCTGGTATTTTGTTTAATATTCAAAAGTAAGCCTAGGATTCTAACCATGTTATAGAAAAGTTTTGAAATAGTCTGATTTACCTACATAGTAAGTTATTGCACATTTTAATAAAATAAAAAAAATATTTAAGTTACGTTTGTGTAAACTTGTGAAATGGGAGTTTAAGGTTTATGTTGTTAGGAACACGTGATGCGATCGTAGACGTTAGATAAAGGAGGGACGGTGTACACATGTCGCAGCAAATGGAAGGGCATGTTTGTTTCGTTAGATTAGCTCGGTAATTCCTTTTATAAAATACGTGCCAATTTGAAAATTACAAGTTTATTAAACAACATCACGCCTTATTCTAATGCACATGTCGTCGTATTCTGATGCTAATTTCTGAATTGAATTCTTTTACTATTATTTAAGAATTTACATGTCATTATAGCATACACTTTTTTTAATTTAAATCTGATAGTTTTACAGCTATCGTGGTCATGGCGAGACTGATAAAACAGCAAAAATTCTATTTAAAATATTTAATTGAAATAGAAGAAATAAAGAAAAGAATGAAAGGAAAGAATCTATGAGATTCTTTGATCATGAAAATTAGCATATTCGTATGTTTCTGGGCATAAAGTAATATTAGAAATGATTCAATTTCCAAAGAAACTAATCCCTGTTCCATTTACAAATTGTCATTTCTGAAAAATGATAAAAGCTCTTAGTAGAAATTCCACGAATCGTTTTAGGCTTCAATCAAAATATAAATGATGATATTTCCTCGTATTTTTGTTGATACACTCATACATATAAAATACAATATTGACAAAAGATATAGAAAAATCCGATTATATAATATTTAGAGTATACACAGGAACAACTGCGTGCCGGATAATCCCTGAGATCCGAGGTTTGTAGGCATTGATTGAATAACATATTTATATGAAGGTAAGTTTGTCATGGATTCTTACTATAATCTCTTTAAAAGATGTTCTTATTCAACATCTATGTTTGGACCTACTTTTATCGGAATTTTTTAAATAATTTTGGCAACTGCTACTTTCATAATCCTTATAGCAATAGTGAATTCGGAACGGAATTTTCAAATGAAGTAATGATTTATTCATTTTTAAATTATTTCATACTTTGTATAATATTAATTATATCGACTTTAAGGTTAAGGCAATAGTAGAAGCAAGGGTTACTAATATCAGCAGGAAATTCGAGAAAGGTAAATCGTTAAGATTTCTGATAAGCAAATGACGTCATCACGTGATCGCAACAATATAACCAAACAACACTCGTGGAAAACGGTGAAAACTAAATGGAATCGAATTAAAATTATTGACTTTAATAACCGCGAACTGCCCATATTTTTTATTATAAACACAAATTGTATAAATATGTATAAAGAAAATGTTATTTCGTATAACGACGTAAATTTTATTTTTGTTTTTCAATATTTGTTCCATTGTGCCTTGAAATTTTTTTACCTTTCTTTGCTCGAATATTAATTAAATTCTAACCTAATTCTTTGCTTATTCTAGAAAATATTTACATAAGAAAAAAAATGCTTAAAAATAAAATAAATGGCGAATATAATTTGCTTATCAGATGACAGTTGTAAAAATAAATATTTAGAAGAGAAGCGTCGGGCTGTCTTTTGAACTTTTGTTAGCGGGAAAATGACATTAATTAAAATGAAAGATATTAAGCAAATTACACTAAGAGAGGTCTTTGTTTATATTTCTCAAAATACCCAAGTAATTAAATACCTCGTTAATTCATTAATGACCAACTATAACACAAAGTATTGTAAAATCAATAGAGGAATCACTTAATTGATTTATACAAATATTTTATATAGCAATGGATCTTATATTTATTTTATAGTGTTTTCTAATGATATTATAAGATCAGTCAAAATGTTTAACAGTCTAAAATATAAATTGAAGCTTAACCGGGGTTTAACGATAAATCTCTATTAAATTGTGAGCGGTTAGCATTTTAATAGCAATGCGATGAGGTGACGTCGAGGTAAGTCCATAAGCTGCGATATCAAACTTTCTTACGGATTTGAACTTTATAAAGTTATTGCGTTATTTAGAAATAAATATCTACTGATAACTATAAAAGTTACCTGATAAGTTGATTAAGTATTAGATTCTCGCGCCAGACTAATGGTGAAAGTTTCGCACGACTCCACTGCTTCCATCGATTTATTTCTTTCTTTTCATTTCTTAACTCACCTTTAGATTGGTAAACTTTTATATGTGAAGCCTCATTAAAATTTCTAATAAAAAATGTAAACACATATTTTATTTCTTTATACAAGTATGAATTAGTAACAAATTCAAGGTCAATTTTAATCTCCTCAAGCCGGCATAGTGGAAGCGACTGTACGCAGACATGGATCGCACTCTAGCTTAACATCAGGCGAAGTGTGGTCAATGGTCATTGGTCATATGCCAGACTACTATTTAAAAAATAGTTAAAACATGTTTACGAATTAGTAATTTGTTATAATAATATGCGTAAGCTAGGTAGGTCTATTGGTCGTGATTACGTTGACTTATGTAGTGGGTATCGCGTGTGATAGCTTCTTGATGGACTTATCGAGATAAAGGACAGGAAGGACGCGGGTTCGCGTGCCGACCCAAATTGCTTGCGAAAATTCGCTTCTTCATTCTGGAAATACCAACAGATTACAACAAAAAGTCTTCCCACGACAAATTGGATGTTAACGAATCTCCTTATAAATTTATAAACGTCTCATAAAAAATAACTGTCTTACAAGGATTCACAAACACATGGGATTAATGCAGTAATGGAGGTCATATTCTGCAGGTAAATAAGAAAGAAAAATATCCTACAAATACCTTGAAAATCCTTTTTGATTTTACCCGCAAAAAATGTGTTGTCTGGGATTATGTCCGACGTTCTGCTTGTAGCTTTATACACGCCCAACTCTTGTGTTACCAACTTCACTCCCTTGTTTGGTAACAGATGTGTCTAATTTAATACGTAAGTAAGATCAGACGGACTAAATTATTATTACTAAGAATGTTGCGACACTTTAGAATAATATCTATTATAATTTTAATGTTTATTAAACTAAGCCGATATTTTTGTTAAGTTATGTACCGTTATCAGAATTATGTACATAACAATTTAATACCGGCAATTTGGAGTATGTTCAGTTAATAACCTTAAAAACTGCACAATTACTTAACCCACTTTAGCATGAAGCGGCGTTATAATAGCAGTATGTAATGAGTGCACTATATGCACGTGATTGGAGAAAACACAAGCTTACCACTATTCAAAGCATATAAAAAATGTGTAACCTCCAGATACTTGTAGGTATATTACTGCAGATCACGAAACAATATTAATGACCTATTCAATTAAATGCATTTTAAAACGCAAGCTTTTATTTATATTTTAAAATAAATTATGGAAATGAATTTATAATCCGATTCCATTTATATTTTAAACAAAATACTATACATTCGGCTTTATATTAATGATGTTTGCAAATAATAGTGTAGTTACGTAATCGTTTCAATAGGATTCCATTATTGAAGTCAGGCGCTAAAATATTGTCGGAGCAAGTTACGCTATCGTAATATTAAATATTAAGTCATAATTATAGTATAACCATTTTTGTAGTTAATGTTTATGATATCCTTCGTACTTACTAGCTTATAAAAGTTCCTGAAAGATTTATATGTAAGATCGCGTGATACTAACAATTACCCGACATTCGCTAATCACCCTAGATTATCGCGTAAATATTATCCTTGACCCTTTTATAATATTATTATTTAATTTAAGATAACTTCTATTAATATTAAATTATATATTATGTTTTGGTCTAGAATCAAATATAAAATGTAGGTATTTAAAAAATTAGATCTATTACTAATTTTACCGCTTACGTTATTAAGCCCAGCGGACTAATGAGAATTAGTTAGTCTTCCTCGTGTACGTGTTTCTATGTTCAAATTAATTGGTTTTATTTATCTACTTCTTTGACGATATATTCCGTTTGGTTTATTGTCTATTCTACGGGCGTATTGCGCACATATGTTTTTTAACACTAATATTTTTAAAACAATGAATTAGTAATCCATACTGGCAGTGTTTTTTGACATTTTCGTATGATGATAAATCTATACAATATTAATACAATTTATATTCGCTAATGAACAAACTGATTAATAAATAATTACAATAATGTGAAGAGGAATTAAATTTAAAACACCTCAAATTTCAGAAATTAACTTTGCCAATTAGCAAGGAAATTATATTAATGTTTCCGTTATTATTGCTAATGCTAAAAGTGTCCTTTTATATAAATTTCTTACGAGAATATTTAACAGAAAAATCGTTTTATGAATGATTAAAAAATGTTTTACGAAGAGATAAAATTAAATTAACAAAATTAATTATTTAAAACATTTTTATGCGTTTATTTTGATCATTTTTAATCATGGCCGCGGTGTGACTGGCTAAGTATCATGAAATCTTTCTATTATTGAAATCATGTTTGCGCATAAACTTTCAGATCACAACAAAATTGATCACTTGTCTCTAAGCGGGTAGACAGGGACTGCATCATCGGCGACCTCTCTCTCTCTCTTCATCCAAATTCGTGATTCATATAATATAATTCATAATATGCTTGCACCTCAATTGTAAATATTCTTTCTCACCTTCCTGAACATCTATTTTCACATATATCCAAATTGCTTCTCTAATCATTAAAAAGTAACAATGTATTTTTTTTTCAATTATATAATTATGTTAGTATTAAATAAAATAGAAAGTGTTTACATTAGTTTTATCTCTCTGTACAATCGTGTAACATTTACGAGCGGTGCATAAAGAGAATAATATCGATCTAGCGTGTGCGTAATTGTTGAAATTAATTGCACTCGAACATACCATTTTCCACGTCCAAACTATCCCTCGTTGTTTGATATTTATTCTTGGATTATAGCTGTCGTAAATTGCTACCCCAATATTATTATATTTTCGTTATAAGCAACACATTTTAGTGTCAAAGGTAACGATTCTTAAAATATTACTATACTGGAACACTTAGACTTGCCAAAATACAATCATACCTAATAATACGAAAAAACAACCAAACAATTAATTAATAATATGCAGCAACTGTAATAGTGCTTTGTTCACTTTAACAATATTAAGTCCTAGATAACATTAGTTTTTACAGATTGTTATTTTTAGTTTCATTAAGAGTGTAAAATATTTCACTAATTAATATAGGTACGCGTTTTTACTTCCAAATCATTCAATACCTTACTACCATCTGACAAGTTATTATACTGATAGCTGCAATAGTTATCGGAAGTTAAAATGTAAACTGATATTTTATATTATATGAAATCGTATACAATGGATGCATCAGGTTCATTCAACTTCTATCGAGAAGACTTTGTTACTCGTAAATATAACTTTTATTGCAACAACGCGTCAACGAGTCGTTCGAGATCTTTTATTTATCGTTATTAGCCTTTTGTTCATATCGTTGTTTGCGTTTCACATAACATATATTTAGTGATGTTTAATAATATATAGTATATAATTTCCAAAATTTTGTAGCCGTCAGTGCAACCACGACTGGTTTCAGCGCAACTTTAATAAGCCATGTATACTATAGTCTTATAAATAATAATTTATTTGGTTAATTTTAATTACTTATGTGTAACAATGTCGGAATCAAATATTAAAGATACTTGTTACAATTCCTCTTAAGCGTATTTTGTACCGTAAATAAACAATATAAGGGTTTCCTTTGGGACCTTGACGTGCGCCACTTGTTTTTGTCGTTGTCATTATTGAGGGAACAATGTTGGAGATTTATTTAACAGGATAACAGCGACCTCTAAGAAAAATTCACCCAATCTTGTGGTGATGTCGGAGGTTATTCACGAATACGGTTTTAAAAGACTATACGATGGTTATAGTTGTATATAATTAAATAAAATATTTAAATAGCCCAAATAATTAGGTTAGTAAGCCTGAGAAAGATTTTAAAAAATATATTTTTAGTTACCTACTATTTTGGGACAAGTGTATATTTGAATAGTGTGTAAACAATTGTCCTAACATTTATAGAATAATCAATAATATTTTTTCCAACATCTCAACAAGCGTCGGTTTGAGCAATGGAGCATTATTTATTAGAATTTGATTCAGATTGATCTCCATCAATCTCGAGGTTAGAGACGTATTTTCGTTCGTAGAAAATTTCACTTCCGTAAGAATGCTTGAAGCGAATAATATTAAAAGTTTAGGTATTTTCAGATATGAAATATAGTAATATTGGATGGAAAAAAGAATGCTACCAGAGGCAACAGCCTTTTTGTATAAAGAAACTCGCCTTTGTATTTGCGTCTGGCATGAAAAATGTACGGACAGCAAAATTCATTTCTATTTATTATTACAAAGGAATTCTACTGACATTATTTCTTACGTTCAAAACATTCAAAAGGTAATTTTGTTTTAATAAATGTAATAGGTTAATTATTTAAATTAAATAACTGTAATTATCAAAGGGATAAGAGAGGAGTTGGGCATATTTGGTTACAACGTTATTAATTGAATACCAATTAGAATTAATTATTTTAATTAATTGTTAGTTCATGTACAGCGCCATAATAAGGTAAAAAATTATATTCGTTTTATATGCATTTATTTATTTAGAAATTAGAAGATTATAGAAGAAGACAAGAATTAGAATTATAAATACATATAAATTTAACAAAAGTCATATCAACTATCACCCAACAGTGTTAGACACATTTAAAAATTACTATAGCTTATGTATGTGGGTATTAAACTTCAGTTAAACAATGAAGAAAATTTGACTAGGTATAAATACTCGTAGATATAAATTTAAAAAACAAGTATAAATATGAAAGTTCACGGTTCATGATTTCCTATTGAGTACAAGTTTATAAAATTTGAAATTGTATTTGAAGTTGTTCCTAACCAACAAAAGTTTACTTTTGTGAATGTAGATTCCTATATAAAATGCTACGAGCTACGAACGCACGACGATTGCATCCGAGACGACCTACTGATTCATTCATCAGAGAATTTTTTCAACGTCGCAGTTTGCAAAATGTTCACAGACTCGTTGATTAAAAAAGTCATGTAAAATGAAAGGATTTTCTGGGTTAAAAATGTTCCGCCTAAAAATAAACCTCAATTCATGCTTCTAGGCATACTACATAGTTACATGGTGTACTTATGTGCCTGTAGCGACTTCACTGTTCGCCTACAGATGTGTAATAAACAGTAAACACATTCTGCATTTCAATATCCTACAAATGCATGCATATGCCAGTGGATTGACGTGTTAAGTCATGAGCAGTTGCAAAGCCCCAGGCAGACTTGTGTTTAAAGGGAATATATTTTTTCGATTATCCACATGCCTAATATTTAACATTCAGTGTGTAATGTATAAAAACTAATATACTTTATGTTATATTTTATTGTAAAAACTAGGTTGATTAGGCATCCGTAACGCATGTTTTCTTTCCAAATGCGGATATCAATGAAGGAACGATTGAAAGAATGATTTATTTTAAACATTTGGTTATTAAATATAATACATATAGCTATGTGGTGTTGTTTTATATGATTCGCGAACATGATTTAATTAATTTGAAAACCTTTTTGCGGCTTAATATCGCGTTTATGGTTGATAATTTTAATCGCGACGTTTCGAACGCGTTACAGCCATCGTGATTGCGGCCTCTAAGTCGCAAAAAGTCTTCTAAATTAGTTAGATATAAAAATGATAATAATTAGAAAACATAACTGAACTCAGACCAATTTAAGCTAAGCCATGCACCTACTTATTTCTTATGCATCCAAGCTAAATATGTCAAGACCGTAATGGCAATCCCTCACTTCTAGCTCACTCTTTTGTGAAGCCAAAGTAACCATAGATGGATTTAGTTACGTTGACTTCACCCACCTTTTAGATCCAAGTTCTGAAGGTGTTTCCACTTACATGATACGTAAACACTTGAAATGGGTCATGCTTGTATTCAAAAGGGTCCGAGTTTGTAAATGACAAAACTTTCTTTTGTTGTGGTCAAAGTTTGCACACACTAACCTCATTTGTTATTTTAAATTGTTTGTAAGAATTTCAGCTTTTATCAGAGTTTTTAGGAGAGGGTGTTATATGTTTGCGTTGGCCTAGTCCTGATACCCATAGCGAAACTAGAATGTCGCATACATACGTATATACAATATATGTATGTATATGTTTAAGTACATTTATTATAATAATGAATATATAAGTATAAGTTTGTTTATTATTCATTACACTATTCGTTTATTTTATTTCATTTTGACTGTCCTTATATTTCCGAAATAGCAAATCAAAATAGTGCAAAAAAAAACATATATATAAAAACGTATATCACAAGATAATATCACAATTTAGTGCTTAATATTTAATGCAAGCCTTTCAAATTTGCGCCAATAAACAATCAATAATTTGAGTTATTAAAGGGAGGTCAGTAAGATCATGTTGCATGATACCGCAATACAACACACGAGAGAAATATGAAACACGTGTATTAATAATTCTGACAATTAATGTGTTCATGTTTATATATGATTAATTATTATTTGAGATAAACAATGGTATATGAAAAAAATCTGCAATTATAGAATGATATTATGCTCTGCCGAAGTGAAACACCATGTGGTTAGATTTTTTTTCTTCGATTTTATTTTATTAAAAGTGATTACAGTTTAACTACATGCAATTTATAGGTATAGGTATATATGTGTGTGTGTGTATATATATATATATAATTTAATTAATTGCATACCTGCAAAGATAACGTTAAGGTCAAAGGTTGTAATTAATGGTGTACATTTCAACTATTTAATGCTATGCACTAGATTATGTTACGAATGCAATTTGCGACTGTGAAAATTACTACATACTACTAAATATACTCATAAATATATTACAGGTTAAGTTCTTAGAGTTGATAAACCTTTATCTTTTATTTTAGAAGGAATTTTTCTTATAATTTTTGTACTCACAATAATCTTCATCCGTACTTCAAGGTAATATTTTTATTATGAAACGTTTGCCTTTCAAAGGATTTCCTGTTTACAACGTCAATTTATAAAAAATATATTTTACAAAATTCCAAATAATATTTTTATGTGAAATATATAAATTATATTATTTATTTATTCTAACTGTATCATGATGTACCGAAATGCTACGAATATCAGCAATGTCCGACATCGGGGGTGCAAAATACATTCCACGCTTCGTCTGCTAATCTATGTTATTCAATACTGAAGTGAAACTTCCTTGTGTTGTTTAAATCATATATTTACTTATGATTTTAATATTAAATGGATACTATTACTAGAACTATATCAAAATAAGTATATTAATATGCTGGAAATGAGATATTGCGACATACCTGTAGAAATTTTCATATAGAAATTTTAAAAAATGTAAGTTCTAATGATTACAATGTATTTGTATGTAATTTGGTCGCTTATTAAAAATCCCTCTTAAAGTTTAAAACTTAAATTAATAAATCCCTTTATGTCAGGTAGACACTGACATTTAGATTTTAATAAAGGAATTATTCAATTTAGGCTCCCCCAATTGTAACGAATATTGCAAAAGTTTCTCAGATTAACTTAGTAAATAGGATCAAAGAGGATTATCGTATGATAAAAGTTTTAATTAGGTTTTTCTTTTATTAAATTTTTATTTAAAAATATACAATTTATGTTAGTCCACAAGCACACATACAGTGTTAAATTAATTTAAATGAATTCTTAAGCAATTAGAAATAATTAAAATACCCTTCAAATGAGACCTCCGCCTAGGGAACGTTTAAAAGCTTTCGATAAGCAAAATAAAAACGTCTTAGCATCGTCAATGAATGCAAACGGGCTATGATAAGCACTATAGCCTTCCGTCGACCTCGTATTTTGCAAGGTATTTCGGTGCAACTGCAGTTACTGCCGGAAGAGACTGCCACAGCCTTTTTTCTATGTAGAACATATTGCTTCCCTAACATGCTCATTGTATTCTTTATATGAATTTTTCATCCTCTCCAACGGAAATGTAACGTACTCGCTAGAACATTCATTTTGAACAACACGCTAGCGATTTGCTGCCGTTTAAAGTAGGTAAACGAGGACTACAGAATTTCGATGTAACTTTTAACAGCTGCTATTTGTCGCTCGATTCGAACGCATCGACATTCTCTAACGATTACATATCTAAAATAGCTTAAATATTCCGACGCATATTCTAATTTAGTAATTTATCATAGGTTTAGATTTATTTTATCACATTTATTATTGATTATAAGTTTTGATTAATGTTCATTTCTTTTAGTCCCCGTAGCGCAGTAGACGTAGGCGTCTCGGGTTCAAGTCCAGGTGGAAATAAAAATTTATTTATTATTTAGTAATAATTTATAAACATTATGTTACATTATGTAAACAAAGTAAACATTTGTTTCGGATTAAATATTTGCGTTGTTCTTATCGTGATATCTAATAAAATTTCAAAAAGAGTTACATCACAAAATGTCAAGATTACATAATAGTCCAAAGGCTAAGTTATTAGACATAATTTAGGTCATATAACCTATACATATATGTAAGTGAAGTAAATATCCAAAGCCCACCGACCGATCAAAGCCCACTTCAACCTACTCTGAACTGTGAATTTTGACATGAAATTCATCAAAATTAAAATTTTTACATGGCTTTAATATTTTCATTTGTTAACGTTTGCAAATATTTATAAATGTTTTTTTACAAGAAAACTATGTAACCATTTTGCTAGTTATCGAATGTTCCTTGTAAAACTTCTGTTAAAGTAGCAAACTTAAACTAAAATGACATCAAAGTTGAGTTGAGTAATGAAAGGGTCACAGTTTGTCTTGTGCCTACTTATATCAAGTTAAAGCTGAGTTAAGCCGCTTCAGTGCCACCAAACTCGAACCCTTTTTGCAAATCTTAATATTAAAATTTCCCTTACGTTTAATCAAATAGCCTAAGCAAGCTAATTAGGTCTCGTTTACTTATTCTAATTCTTAATAAAAAATGCTACCTACATTTAATTTTTTTTTTTTATTATTATGATCTTTTAAAAGTCATGTTTATTAAATATGACTTTTGTGTCTTATAGTTTAAAATTTTAAGCCGTTTTTAAGCTGCACATTAAATTATTTATTTATTGGTCTGCAAAACAGATTATACCTGTTAGTGAAATGGAAAGAATTAAGAAAGATGCCAACTACATTCAGTGGAACTAAACTGTGATCCAAAACTATGCACACACTGCGTCACATTCATGATGAAATAAAAAAATAATAGTAATACAAAAACTTTTTCTACTCGATACTAGATGGAGCTTTCTGATGCTAGAAATTAATCTGTTCATAAATACTGCTATTTTGTCTTTCAGCGATGCTATTATTTCTTTGAGATTTTTCTGAAGCTTTACATTGACGAACGTGTTCATATTTGATAGCAACTCGCCGTCCGTCTCTATTATGGTTTTTCTACTCCTCAGTAGAGGTGTTTGATTTAAGGTTACAAAAACAAAAAACCGAGCCAAGCTCGGTCAACCAGGTACTATATGCTTAATTGAATTATTTTAAAAATAATTGGGGATTAATATATATTTACGAATAAACTCAGACATTACTTAAACTAGTATCTACGGTCGTATTTTAGAAAAGCAAGATAGGCATAAAACTAGGTATATTGCTAAAGTAGGTATACAATGTTTCAAAAGTGTATATACCCGCTTTAGGTTGCAAAGTTTTAATGAGTTTATGATTACATAGTAACTGAAATATAGGTTCAAAGTAACATACATCTATACAAAAGTCTAGCTTCTATACTATGACTTGTGACATAATAAATTGAAAGTGATAAACTGAGAATGAAACCGAATTCGACCGAATCTCTGTCTACCATATTAATAGCCGGCGTATTGAGGGCTTTAAATCCTTTCATGTGTTACTGACATCGTGCCATTAGGTAGTATGCATCAACTCTATATGTGGGGCGATGCTTTATACGGAATGAGAAGTAATCTCTTTCTTGGATTAAATCAAGAAAAAAGGATTAACAAATGCTCACTATTAAAAAAACTGCTTTTTTCATTTATTTATAAAATGTATGAAGGTTAAAGTTTCGAATAAATATCTAGATTGACAGATTGTACAGTATCTACATTTTATTATTTCATTAATTCAACTTTAAGATAATTTTTTTATACATTTTTTTGAAACTGAAAACAAACGCGAATTTACAAGAGAAGAATAATCTTGTGAATTAATAATCATACTACTTGTTATTTTTGTTAAAAGATAAAAACTGAATAATATTTTAAATAAAGAGACCAAAAAAACTTGTGAAACAACGGAGTTTTGTTCCGATTATTCCTCAGGCGTTTCAAATATTCAATAATCTGCTATTCCGCTATTTGTATATACATATTGTGTGTATTTATTTACGTAATACTAACATACATTTTGAGTACTATGCCTACATTGTGATAACAAAGTACAGTGTGAATAACGTAACGAACATGTGTTATGTTTCAGTAGAAAAATCTAAAACAAATACCTATAAGTTCGAAAATTGTGGTTTCATTCTAATAATATTTTTGAATGCTAAATTCTTATGAGAATCAACTTTAATTTATCCACACAAATTAAAACTGCATTGTGGTTATACTAAATTGAAAATAAAATACAGTTACAATTAAGAATAATATCCAAGCTATGCACCTCTAAAGTTTTCTACACTTGTACTCAGTCTACTCGGCTGCGCTTTATCTAAGCAGCTGCCTCGTTGCTGTTTCCCGCGTCAAGGATTACTTTAACAACATATTCAGAGCGAATTCTATTTGTGACGTAATAATTCCTCCGACATATTTAATAAGCGTAACACATGATATTGCTAATTCAACACCTACATTTGAACCACCCACGCGGCATATTATTGCAAGCAAAACATTCTAGTGAATTTTCAAGCGCATGATACTGAGTGGCGTGTAGGCGTGTGCTGAGTTCCATTTTGTTTAATAATATAATAATATTTATATACAATCCATAATTTGTACATTCGTCTTCTCGAGTTGGCATGGCGATTGTTCCACCCTTGTGCCGCATTAGCATAACATCATGTGCTACATTACTTTCAGAAAAAATAGCAGTCTAACTGTGATGTTGTTTAAAAAACAAATGAAATTATATAAAATTGACCTATACTTATTGATAATATTGCTAACTTACAGAAACTCACAGAAAAGCATATACCTACCTGCATATAAACTGCGTAGATAATAATTGTATAAAAATAAAGTTTTAAATTGTATAATGTTTAATTGTTGCCTATGACTTGGTTTATGTGTTTATATGTAAATAATATAAAATAAAAAAGAGAGTGTAAAAAGAAAAAACAAACAAACAAAGAATCCCCTTTTTTACCTTTATCTTTTCGGAATCCGCTCACATTTAGGCACTCTACAGCCAGGATCATCCATCACCACGTGGACACACTTTTATATATGAAAAAAAAAAGTTATTCAAATAGGTTTTACATTTAAATGTAATGTGTAGGTACCTACTAAATAAAAATTAGTACATCTTAATTAGGTAGGTTATATAAATTGAGCTTCGAAATCTACTAACCCTTCATTATTCTATGTGTAAGATAACACAATTATACAAAATAAATATTGACATTAAACCGTCTAGGAACATTAAATTCGTGAATTAAATAATTCTTTTAAGCCATATCGTTTGTATGCAAAACATTCATTTTACACACTCCAAATGTAAATCAACCTACAATCAATATTTATTCAATTCAGTTTCATAAATGTTTTTATTTTCATATTTTATTTTAATGGAAGTCCTCTAAAAACCTTTTGAAATTAATTTCGTCGTTGAATTTTGCATGGTCTCGTAGAACTTCTTAATCTCCAATTTTATATTATTCATCTGTACAGCTGACGCACAAAAAATGTATTACAAAATATAAATTAATCCTAAAAAGAAAATTTCCTTTTAATTCTGTTATTATAATTGAAAATAAATTTCAATTAACTTCATTCTCGCCTTTTTCCTTTAAAATAATAATTCTTTTTTGTAGTCCTTTGTAAAACATGGCCTGATAAATGTGGCCATGGAACTGCATTATAGGACAGAAATGTTTCTGGTTTCAGTTTATTTTTTGTCAGTTTGTAAAATTGCGGATGGATCGTCAGTGGGAGGACGTTAAAAGCATCGGCACAATGGAAGACTCTCGACAATACAGTGTAGGCTGTTACTCTTTCGTCGAGAGTCCCCACTGACTACCCCACCCATTCAGTTTCGTATTCACCACCCGAGTAAATATAAACATATTATATGAAAAAAACAACTTTGAAGTACAATATATGTACAATGTGGCACCTACACTCTTAAATAAATAATTATGACATTTAAATTGTAAAAATTAAAGAAATTCCAAGTAGGTACCTACTCATTTCTTTTGAAAAAGGCTAAATTACCGTATAATATATTGCTTTCCGCAGCAACGTAGACGTGCATTCAAGAAAAAACATAAAGCTATCAATATACATTTATTTGATAACAAAATGTATTGGAAATATCATAGTTTTAATTTAATAAGAAAAATAAATATTGAAACATAGGGTAATTAATTAACTTCGTACGCATTCATTCAACCCGTAGATAGTGTTATCGGACATGCATCACTGAACTAGAACCATCAATGCCGTCCAATATACCCACATTATGGAAACCACTGAATTTCTCATCTGACATGCTCGGTCATCCGTGCCATATATCTATGTAAACATTGCACTGCATCTAGCGTACCTAGTTTAGTCATAATACTATATTTTATATATGATTTGCACACTTATTAATTAAATGATTGATATTAGATATTTTCGTATAAGTAAGTTATGTCAAAAATTAAAAAAATATATAAATCTATATCTTGATAATTGTATCGCATGCACAAACAAAACCGTTAGGATGCCAAAACAAATTACTAACACAGGAAACATACTTTAAAGTAAGTTGTAAAAGGAGCAACAGGTAGACAACAAAATAAACTTGATCAAATGCCAGAACACATTGTTTACAACTGAATTTTAAGTTATTCAAATGTATTTCAACTCACCTCCAACAATCTGTAGTGGCTAACTTCTGTCAAGTTGATGTGGGTAGTTAACGGTCACTGTTGTTTAAAATTATACCGTTGTTTCACGTGCTTTAGTCGCACACGTGACTATAGTACTTGACGAGGAAGGGCGTGCGTATTGGCGCGAATCTGCGGCGGCACTACCGGGCTTCACCGCCCGCCCAAGCACCTCCCGCCCTTCACCGCTTCAACAATTCCTAGCTGTGATTAATAGGCGAGCCACCTGCGGAACCTCTATATAGCTAATGTGCCCCATTTCCAAAAAATAATAAATACTGAACTGCTTGATATGGAGCGGAAACGGCGAGACCTTGAGGGTGCTATCAGCGAAAAGTCGCTGAGGCTCATCGCCACTCTGGTTGACCTACATGCAGAACACAAGTGGTCACGCTGTATAAGCTACAACTACATTCTTTTGTTTATTTTTGATAATTATTATTTAACCTTCTGCATCTGAGGTTATTCGTAAACATTTCTCGCAAAGAGTCTCGCAGCCATCGTGACACTTTATTATTTGCTGCATTTGTTTAATTTTTTCCTTGGCCATTTTGTTGTTGTTGTTCATTTCAGTCTTCAATTGTTCTGGGTTTGACATTAAAAGCTCTAACGAACTAAAAGGTTCAACCTTCTGGTAATTTTATGGGATTTCGGGTTTCAGTTTCTGTATGATATGATCATTCTTGAATCAAATGTTAAAGTAAATACGTATATTACTACTACGAGGCATGTTTTACATTATAATTATGTCTAATTTATTTATTAAGTATGTTAATTAATAATCAGCTACCTACCTAGCTGTCTGAATGTTGCGAATATAATAACTTATACCACGATGGAGATTAGAATATAATATTAATAAGAATATAATATATGACTTAATTAATAATGCAGTCGACCATGATATTCTGTTATTAATGCTGGACTTTTGTTATACCTAGGTATATTATAAAAATCCAATATGCAAACAATTCCGCCTAAATACACAATGAGAGAGAAAAAATGTTTTAGTTCGTTTGTATTTTCTAAGTCTTGATACCGATCTGAAAAAAGTTAATATAAAAAATATTTATAGAAGTGGTCTTCTGTCATTTTCTCCAAAGATTATTTGTTCACAGTTCATTAGATCGTTCGATTGCTTTCAAAAATTGCGACCACCACGGTTGCTGGCTGGAGACGCGAAAACATGAAATAATCTATCTAGTCTCAGACGAATCGTGGATTATATACTATTTTGTATGTCATATCATCATAAATATATAAATCAGCCTTTCATAAATTAGGGTAAACGTCATTAACTGTGAAACTTTCTAATAGAAACAAAGGAATCGTGATTATTTGTGAGCCCTTTCGTTTGCCAAAGTGACTTTATTACGGTAAAAGTTGCCCTTTATAAAGTCAACGACTCTCCAAATTTGAAGCACATTCACGACTAAATCTATAATAAAACTTTCTTCAATTAATTATAATAAACAGAATGAAAGTCAGCTTTGTTACCGACATTTGATTATACCTACTTTATATACCTACACGTGCAATAACTTTAAATATTAACTCAATATTATTTACTCCTTTCAAATTAGCAAGTATATGTAGAAATAATATTTCAAACGTAATACGTGCAAATAGAGTAATGCGTAAATTAGGTAATACAAAAATCAAATTACTGCGGATAAAAGACTGTGGTTTTCTATCTCTTTACATCCAACGTGATTGATTAAACTTATGCATTCATTTTAATAATGTTAGCGACTACCCTAAGCTACCACTATAACTTAGATTAGTTATGTGCGCTAGTGGCTGAACAAACCGCATTTGGCCGCTGACTGCTGAGCTAATAATATAAGTTTAACAGAATTGTTCCCGGCGTATTCTTTAGTGATTTAAGTGAATTATTTTGTAATAAAATTTCTAGCATTTGACATTTAATCATAGGTTCTTATAAATAATAAACAAAAGTTGAACGTATTTTATAAGTTTCGTTATAACAAATGGATACGGCTATTGCTTTGTTCCACCATTGGATAACGCGTTCCTTATCTGATTTCTATTTAGGTCTAGGTCCTTTCGACTACAGTCTGCGGTTAACGTATTAGATTCGATACAAGTTTGAAATAACTATTAGTTAAGCTTATCTTGTAGCATAAAAGTCAGACTAGTAAATATTCTTCGTTGCCAGTCAACCTTTGTGAATCTGTTAAGGGAATATGGGGATAGATAAATATTGATAAATAAGTTAATTATGGCTATGTACTCGTATTTATGTAGGTGTAAACAGAGACCATAAATGAATATGCACACACCAGGTGAAGCCCTTTATTGCAAACGAAAACAAATCAAATGGTAATTATAACATGTTTTAGTTCAATATTTTTATTATAATTTAAAATGTTGGCATATTAATGGCGTAGCAGTGTAGGACGTGGCAGAGTGTAGTTTCATACGGAGATAAACGATGCATTTTCAGGATCTATCTCTAAAATATCTGGTTTTAAATTTGTTAGTATTTTAAGTTTAAGTAAAACTTAAAAGATCCGCCCGCGACCATTTGATAGTCCCTTTTGATTATTTTCCAACACAGAAAAACAAGGGGTTTATAGTTTGCCAGTAGCGTGCATTAAGTGTATGTTTCGTTGTTATACCCGTATTGTGTCATTGACCTTTTATAGTTATGTAATTTTACCGCGCTACTAAATTGAGCAAGTTTTTTTTACCAAGTTGGAAATATTTCACAACTTAATTTAAAAATACTGAAACAAAGTGACCATGTAAGCCCTCTACTAATTACATTTTTAAACAAGATAAAAGGAGTCATCTTGTATACGTACAATTGACCATTTATTCTGACTTGAAATTAACAATAAACCACGGAATATTATGTAATTTAATATGAAACTTAATTAAAAACGGAAATGAAATTGTTTGTAATCAAGATAATACCGTTCATAGCCTTGTAGCGCTGGTAGCATTATTACGAAATGACTTAGATGAGATCTACTTTTTATGCTAAAGACAAAATGGGAACATGATATCCAACAATGCATCCTATTAAGAGATTATTTTGATGACGTAGCTTTTTGTAGTTACGTTGAGTGATGACTCACCTAAATAGGATGCTTGCAAATGTATTTTGTTGTGTTTTGTTTTCAGTTAATCATGTGATGAATACGTTTTTGCTATTTTGTATGTAATGAAGACAACGAAGAGTAGCCATAGAGGCAGCAGGCAGATAATGCTTTATTTATATCATGTAAGCAATTATTTAGTCATATAAATTTTAGGATTGGTCGACGGATGGATCTTTTTTCCTAACATGCATTAAAATTTAAAACAATTTTATTTGAAATAAAGCATTATAAATTTAATAGTGTAACGAATATATTTAAGGAATGTAGAATTTAGATTAATTACTCAAAAATACAAAGTATTAAAACTATACAGCACCATCTATCAGGGAGTAGCATAATCCGAAGTTTTTAACATGTGCAGACATGTCCCAACAAATGTAGCACAATCATTGCTTCCCAGTAAAAGGGGTTTATTGATTTTTCAAATAGTGCTACTGCCCTAATTCACATCTAGTGAGATGGGGCTGCAAAATCGGCTATTCAACAATAAATGGCGCTAATAAATCAAAATTTGAAGCTTATTAGTTAAACCAACTTGCCAAAATTTTATTTTGCATATATTTAATATAGAATTTATTTAATACGCCTGACTTTGATGTATTGAACAATGCGCCCTACAGAACTACCCGTGTGCCCAATTATTAGTTGTTGCTTCCGGCACCGATAGCATACGATAGAAAATTATATAGCGAACTGAAAGCTTTTGTGATTAATGATGGAAGTCGACACTTTTAATAGAGAATTAACACCAATAACTTTAACATTATGTCACTGTAACAAAATTGAGTTGTCGAGGAGTGGGATTGTAAAATAAAACAATAAAATTATTAATAATATTATATTAATTAATATCTACATACAGACCAAATGTACTTATTGTTGAAAATTGCAATTATTAGTAAATTATTTACAAAGAACAGTTTAGAAAAAAAAACTGATTACAAAATTTAATAAAAATGTTAATTAATTATAAAATAAATTTGGCTTATATTAAAAAAAATAGCACTAAAATTCTTAACATAATTCAAACACATAGTAAAAATATTTGAGAATTCATGATATAAAATATGTTATTAATTAATAAATAATTCTTTCTTTCACTTATAAATGGCACGAGTTGTTTTTCAAAAGGCACTTTTTTGGGTTGAAAAATGAAACTGTGGACTAGAGTTAAATTAGTACATAAATATATTATTTTTTATTTTATATTAAAAAAGAAACATCTACTTAGACTAATGTAGAACCACATTTTACAAGGCACAATATAACAGCACTCTATCATATTAATAAACATAGTAGGTGTCCATCACACATCCCAAAATTATTGTACTATAAACACCTATTTAAAAAATATATAAAATATTCAAGGTCAATAAATCAATAGCTACTCGTGGATGTCAAATCAGCGTTCATAAGTTAATAAAAGCTAAAAATTACTAAATACCGGCCTCAAAATGTCACTAAATAATTACTACAATGTAAAACTTCAACTAATGTCTAATTAATGCGTGTAAAAGCACATTGTTATAAATATATAATTTTATTAATATTTGATCTTCATTAAGATTCAATTAAACATACTAATAAGTACATCGTTGTACATAAAGTACGTGTTAACGTAAGTACGAAATACAATAAAGAAACAAACACATTTTTTTGTTACAGGCAGCATAAAAATATCGGGTCAAAAAAAACTGTCTGTAATTACCTAAATCTAAAAACACAAAGAAATTAAAGATCATCCTTTGAGAATAGATATGTCAGTGTTGCCAGAAAGAAAAAGTAAATTGAAATGAACAAACATTAATTCACTAGATTAGTTTTGATTGTAACATAGCTAACTTTTTTTGTGCAATTTCGCTAAATCAGCGGTCCCCTTTTTAAAATACGTATAAGAAACATCGTTTATGAGGGATATAATACGTATGTTTCATTATTTAAAATTTTAGATGACCTTTGCCTTAAGTCAGAGTTGAATTACCAGTTATTAAACAGATAAATGAACTCAAAAGAAAGTTCGTTGTTGTAAATTAACATTTGGCAGTGTTGTTACATTTAGTTTTTACTATCTAAATAAGGCACAGACGATAAGGCTGACTTTTATAAACAATATTATTGTACTTGCATAAAATTTGGGGCAATCATATCAGCAAATGCGAGATTCTACGTTATTAAAAAAGTTATAAAGCTTTTTGCCCCTAAAACATCGTGTTTATTTTCCTGCATAAGTTGGATTCTTGAAGGTGGACGTGGCTTGCTTGTATATCGGATTCTCACCCTGAAAACATGAATGACAATTGTAGCAAAAATATCAGATTTAAATATAATCTAGGTTAAAAAACTTCAGAAGGAAAATACTCTTTTAATTAATTATTCCATAGTTTATTTCACGTTTTCTTCTCAGATGAGGTTTTGCTCAAACAATGCCACTGTGACTAAACTTTACTTTCACTAAAAATGCAATAATTATATTTTTCTCGAAAAATAGACATGATTTTATGTTTTTCTAATGCAATAAAAATCATCACCCGGTATATAAAACAATACGTACGGTATCCCATTTGGCCATCATGCGCTCCTTTTCAAAACGTGCAAACTCCCGACGGTCGTGAATCGTTGTAACCATTTTCCATAACATGAGCAACGCTAAACCAACCAACACTATCGCAGCAATCACACCGAGGACAATGCCCAAAATGAACACCTAAAATATAAATGATTTTTAGAAAAAAAAATTTATACAGACATATAAGTACTGGATGAAAAAAAATGGAACACCACGAGTGTGTAAATCAATCAGATGATCATATTATCTTAAAATAAGTATTTAAATCAATATGAATAAAATCAATTGACTTGTAAGCCTAATAATTTTGATCCTGGATATCTTTTCATGTAACTCAATGAAACTGATCGAATTGATTACTATATTGAAATTTATATTCAAAACTAACCCACAAACTAAACTATCCAAGTTACTAATTTGATGACGTCATAATTGTTAATACAACTAACCTTTGGCGGGCACTCGCGGTCCTTCTGCGCTCTAATGGTCAGGTGATGTGTTTCATTGTAAGAGTAAACATACACGTACAAACAATTCTCATCGTCGTAAAAACTGCACAGATGCTCATTGCGCGTTTCGTTTGCTATGAACAAATAAAAACAAACGATATAATTAAAAATGCACGCACAAATTTAAACATAAATAATTGATATAAATTAAGACGCATTAGCGGCGAAATTGTATTTTCTTCTGTTCCCACGCTGTATTAAAATCTACCAAATATATTAATTTAAACCGCACAAGACTGTTAAATATAGCCGAGTAATTGTGTTTATTTTTGCACCTATGTCTTGCCTTTTATCTTTGCTATTTAGTTACAAGTAATTTTAACAGCTGTGTGATTAAAAATAGTTCTCACCTTCGATTTTTCCCTCAACAATGATAGGTTCAAGAGTACAGTTGCCACATTCCAAGGTGCCAGGTTCTTCAGAGTACAACTCACCCCGCTTGTGAACTTCACAGAGTACGCAATCTTTAAACTCAGCACAGCGACCCGGGCATGTCTATAAAAGAAGATTTAATATTATGTAGTTGATAGCAATCAATATAACTTTGAACTTAAAAAAAAATTTCTTAAATTGTAATATTATTTTTTACATAGAAAGTAATGTAATTCTATCTACTTGCTAAATCATAACCGCAGCACCATTAAAAAATAACTAACAAAAAAAAAAACTTTCGTTTCGTATATATATACGAATAAATGAACTATAAATTACTTACAGGGCATTTATCACAATATTTGCCGGAATATTGTCGGGGACCACCAACATTGCAAACGCATTGGCCACACACACACTGCCCATTACCACCGCACACTTTACCATTTTCTGTGAAAAACAAACAAAATAAACACATTATAATGATGGAAAATTAGTTTACGTTATCTTATATTCCCTTTCGAACTTACCAGGCGATATACAAGGAGTGACATCCTTCAAGCATTGACAGGCAGAGCCAGTATAATTGGCATGACATTCACATTTGCCACAAACACATACGCCATGGTCTGGTCCAGAGCACATCTGTCCTTTGTTCATATCACATGTGAAGTTGTCGCATTCGCAGTAAGGACCAGATATAACCTAAAATTGAAAAAATGGGTTCTATTTAGTTGCCCATGCAGTATAACCTTTGGCCATACGAGTATTTAGATATATTTCTTCAATGGAAATTATTCAAAATTATTTTGCTTATAATTCCCGCTACAACATTCAGTAATTTGTCTCGACGCGTTTCGCCACTTCACGTGTCGAGACAAATTACTGAATGTTGTAGCGGGAATTATAAGCAAAATAATTTTGAATAATTTCCTTTAATATGGATTTCCGCAAAGTAACGCCTGAAACAACTAATTATATTTCTTCAATATTCAAATTCCGTTTACACTTACTTTTCTTCTCAACTTTGGAGGAGAATTGAAAACAAAAAGAGAATAACAAATACCCGCCAAATGGGATCTTATTGTTAAACCACCAGAATATTTGTCTTATAGTCTACACTTTATAACATAATTATTTCAAAGAATTTGCTTACCTTATCAGGATCATCCATTTTATTACAATCGCACTGACCGCAAATACAAGTGCCCCGGTTGGAGCACAATGGTCCAGATGTACTATTTAAAGGCCTGCAGCCTCGCTCTTGTTCTAATGACACCCCACCAGCTGCTGAACATTCACAGTTCTTACCAAATCGACCTGGATTACATAGACATACACCACACGCTAACACTCCTTGGCCACTGCATACTGATATATCATCCCTATATGCCTGTAGAACAAAATAGATAATGTGAACTTGTAATTAAATAAAAACCGTAATTATTACTGCAATTTGATATTTAAGCTTGAATTAAAGAAGATTATTGTGGTGGATGGAAATCGCCTTAATATCAATAATGTTCTAAATTCAAAATTGACAGTTTGTTTTTAAGTAATTCGATTTTCGAACTTCTCCACGTTAGTACAATATATAACTTACGTAATGGCCAGGATGTTCACATGGACAGTCACAAAGCATCTCGAGTTCAACCATAAGACTTTCCGATATGCCAACTGGATAAATTTGGAATAATTGGTTCCATTCGCGAGGATCTTTAGGACATTCCTTTAGAGTTATATGTGCGGTGAATTCTACTACATCGCCAACCTGAAAACAACGTCGGTTTAAAATTCTGTTGAAAAACTTCAAGTGAAAATTGGCAATTAATGACTCGAGATGACATGTCATTTATATTTAAGTAGGAACAGTTAGTAATAAAATCATTAAATATTTTTAACCAATACGTTATCTGATCTGACATCCAACAGTGAAGATGTTGCAATCAGAGGTGTCTGCTTTGCTAATGAGGGTGTACTAATTTGAAATATACTTAATGTAACTAGTAATATAGTTGTTACTTGTACCTTTAGTCCGTCACATTTGTTAGTCTTTACACTCTTTCCATTGCCTAAGCATCTAGAATAATATTCTATCTGAATAGCATTTGACGAGTTGTCCTTCATTTCAACAGTTGATGTGATTTTCTGTAACAAATATATTATTAATAATAACTTTGTATTATAGAGAACGTGTTACTGGTGGACGTGAATTGGCCAGCCTTGTTTGCTGGAACCGATTCAGATAAATACGATTTTTAAGTAAGATAGGATATAAGGAGGAGGGATGTAAGTATGATAATAGAAATATATGATATAATACACAGTTTCGACGATAAAGGAGGTTTGGGAATAGACAATTATAAATTAGTATATATAATTTTATGTCACTCCTTATTTCAGCTTCAACATAATTAAGATGTTGATTGATCAATTGTTTTCCTTGTGAATGGAGGACATACATCGTATTTATTACGGCTAACATTATTTTGTATTAAGTAGACATGGGTAAACATTTAAATCTACTCTCACAACCATTTGCTTTGCCTTAAGCTTAGTGAATTGGAAAGTATATATTAATATTTGTCTAAAGGTAATGTGTGTTATATTTAACACAGTCTAATCTATTATTGTACGACGTAGTCACTACAGACTTATTAAAATACTTGATTCACTTACATTATACTGGTCTTTGACGAGATCTACGACATTAGAGGAATCATCGCTAAGAACACCAGAACTGGAGCCCTCAATATGTTTACTGAGTTGTTCATAAACACCATACTGTTCATTTGTTACAGCAAATATTATATTGATAGCATGCTCCTTTACCTGTATAGAAAAATACGTGATATGAAAACTTTTTTCTGAAAGGAGCCTCTTTATGGTCTGGCTACTTCCTAGTTGTAAACCGACAGACAGGTTAAGCTATATAATAAACACGTGGTCTTAGGACGTTAAGTTACTTAAATTACTGTTGACTAAGAATAGTAAGGCCACATGAAATAATAGGAATTATAAAACATACCTTGAGATTAATTTGTGAAATGCTCGGATAATCCTGAATAGTTGAATGTGTGTATTCGCCTTTGGAATCCAAGTGACATCTACCATCATTTGGTTGAATGATACCACCCAGCTAGAATAACATAAGGATGCATTGTTAAATAATTCAATAATTATTTAGACATATAGTTATTAGAGCCATATGTCTGCATGATAGAAATGTTAGTAATATATTGAGTTATTGTAGCAGAGTTGGTACAGATAGAGTAACAACACCAATGTAATGCTGTTATATGTCTATGATTCTATTCAAATTAATGACAACTAACCTTTCCGTCACCAGCATAATGGAATCCGGCATCAGTTGAGAAGACTAACAACCTCCTAGCTTGGTCGCGCCAACCGATTTCTTTTTTACACACAATTGCTTGCATTATTGCGTCAAAACCACCTTCAGGAGCGTCGAGATTACCAGATACATTTGCACGACTCACAGCTTCCTAGAAATTAAAAGAAAACTGAATTAGGCAATGACCTAACATACATATGATGTCAATTTTCTTGTGGTATACTTTTCAACAGGTGTCTTTTTGAAAATCATTCTAACATTAGATTCGACGACAATATTTAGATTAAATTAGATTCCTTTTATTTATTTCAATTAAAACAATAAACAATTATATAAAGTGCAATATTATAAAATATTATGTATAATGAGTTAATTTATTTTGCGAGATAGTTCATAAATTAAGTGATTTTAGATCGTAATTATTATTAATAGAAATACGAGTTCTACTATATGGAGTTTTCTATTTTATATAAAAGTTGCATTCAATTTGTAACATACCACAAAATATTCCGTATCAGTGCTAAGAGACATTGCGTTGATATAGCCGTAGGGAGCAGTGCAATTGTCGCAGGGAGATTTCAAGCTGAAACAAAATTCATAATGACAGTTGCAAATACAACACTAGGAAGGCATATATTCATTTTGTTAATATAAAAATAGCATGTGACCACTTCTCATTTTCATAATATTTTTTAACGACACATATTCATTTCCTAAGATTATTCAATATTATACCGCGCATACATCTACTATTCAAACAACCAGATGATAATGAACAATGGAAAACAATTACAAGCCTTGAGGTGATGTCTGAGATTATTCACAAACATGATACAACTATTTTAAGACCTTATCGAGTTTATTTCCAATTGAATTCGACGTAAACCACATAAATCATTTTAAACCATTCAATTATAACGATATTTAACATTCCATACTACATCAATGTAACTTTAAGTCTCTCATAGGCATTTCTTAGTATACTTCTTATTTAAAAGAATTGATTAAACTGGATTAGAACTGTTATTATTGAAAAAGTGGACGCATACTGAGATATAGTCGCTAGATACAAGCAGAAAATCAACAAACCTTTTAGGTACTGTAGAAACATATGGCATCACAAGTTTATCAACAAATGAACCAAAACCAAGTCTAAAGTTAGATGTAATACTTTTCATGGTGGTGGAGAGCAAACTTCCGAGTTCAGTCAGTTTTTCCTTATCATTTTTCATAGATCTACTGAGATCCATAAGGTAATATAAGTCGACAGGATAATCCTGAGCCTGTGAGTAAGATACGCTAAGTTCTTGCATTTGATCTGAAATATAGATAAAAATATATATAATTCCAATAACACTTAATTTATATATCTTTTTATAGTCAATTAATTTTATTTCTACAAAACTAATCATCAAAAATTAAAAAATAACTTACTCATTCTAAGTTTAAGCTGGACTCTTTGCGGACGAATCTGTACCAAGTCTTCTTCGTTAGCGCCATAAGCACCACCGGCAGCACTCCCACTGGCGCTTCCACTTGCACTAGCACTTGAACTACCACTGATATAGCCAGCTGTTAACGAAAAAAAAAATAGATTAATAAAATAGTTCATAATGTCTGAAAACTTTAAAATTGATACATTTAAATAAAATCACTTTACCTCTACTAAATTCCCTATTATATCTAGGGTCGAGAGAACGTTGGTTATCTGGATTATAGATGAAAGCTTCATCACATCCAGCAGTGCCACGTTCCATTGCCGGGTTGAAGCACCTCGGTCGATTAAATACTTCCGCATAACACCATGAACATCCTGATGTTCTTATGCAGTCGCCGCAAGTCGTTTTGCTAGAGCAAGGGTTCTGCGCGAGTAGTTGTGCTGCAGTTTGGCATGATCCTTCGTGTATGAAAACAGCCCCAATAAGGAGGAGTGACAAGTAATATATCGACGTCATTTTTATATCTGTTTTATATCAATAAATATCACAATCTGTAACAATAGAGATTGATTTTGTTTAATATAAAGTTGTATATAACACATATTTTAAAATAGATTTAATATTCACGCAAAATATCGCACCCACCTAACACCTGGGTCCAAAACTACTTCAAACACAATTCAGATCATATTAATAATTTTTATTACAACAAACGGATACACTTTATATTCACATACTTTAATTCCACGCACATATTTGATATTATTGGTTTAATATTAACGTTTTAAGTAATAACTATTGAAAAATATGTTTTGGTCTCGGACACGAAACTCGTCGCACCTGTGGGCGGCGCGAGCAAGAAAGGGCGCCCGCCCACGCCCAATGCCCGCGATAAAACGAGGTCACAACACACTGCCACAACAAATGTTTAACTAGACAAAATTGTCTTCAATTTGTTTAATGTAATCTTTTTACTTAATTTATAACATATAGAACTAATCTTGTGAAATTTTGATACAAAAATCGAATTTCCACGCATCATGATATTTAACCAAAATCGCAGACAAAGCCCCTTAACCTATACACCATTAATAAATATCAATTTCTAAACTCTAAACATAAAATTTCTAATATAGACCTTTAAACTATATTAACTACTAGCTTTTACCCGCGGCTTCGCTCGCATATAAGTCATTAAATAAGTACCAGAGATCATACTGACTATAGTTAATTAGAAACTATACTAAAAAATAATTTATTTTTTTAAATAAAAAGTATCCTATGTTACTTATAGTACCTCCAAAAATATGTGTACAAAGTTTCATAATGATCGGTTAAGTAGTTGTTGCGTGAAAACGTAACAAACAAACTCACATTTACATTTATAATATTAGTAGGTATTAAAAATATAATTTTATTAAAGTACAAATTTGGTTTATTTTTTCCAATAGCGGACCACAATGGGGAAGGAGGTGGAAGACACGCTTCGAGTATAAGCGAAACACCGGAACTTCACGTCGAAACTGTTATTTAGGCTATGCATTTATCGTATAAAAGTTACTACATACTTATAAGTAGGTATATATTGTATCAGTCTGTAAGATAACACGATTTATGCAGTCATAATGAATGTTCAGTCGGGTTTAAATCATAAAAAAGACAAACTTGAATTTTAAAAAAAACCTGTATGTATTATCCGCATGAATAAACTCTGCACTCGTGAGGAATGCTGCGGCCGATGCAATGTGCCGAATTAATGTAATGTAGTAATAATGTTAACGAGTCAATTGAATGAATAAATATTTTTGTGATTAAAGTTTTAAACTGTCGACACTACGAGGAGCGCCGGATGTGCGCGTGACTAATTGTACAGAAAATAACCTAATCATACGTATCATAGTTTCTAAGAAGAAATCCCATGTGACATCATGAATGTATACGACTTTAGCAAACATTTACGCAAAACAAATTCTTACAATTAACGTGACGAACATTGCAACCTATGTAGAAAGCATATCTGCATAACCACGACTATAAACAAATGGTGGACAGAATTTAGAAATAACAATAGCTATTAAAAATCCTTATATCACGTGATGTAAATGGCAAACTCGGCGCCATGGGTGACGGCAGTTAATTGCGGAGGTAGAAACGCATACTTTGAAAGCGCCAAGCGCCCAGTTAACTTCTGCGTGCATTAACGCTCGATATATTATGTTAGCGGAAAATTAACAATAATGAGTATATTGGGTCCATACGGATCTGAAGTCGCTTATATCCAAAAACTTTCTACTTCTTAAGTCTACAGGGTAAATTACTTGATCTGCGTATTGCATATAAATATCGATTTCTTAAGGTAATGCATTCGTATTTAAAAACAAGTTTGACAACCGTATGCCTCATACAAGGTTCAAGTTAACTCACAGCAAAATGAGATTCTGTAGGCCGTAAATTACGTCATAACTAATCAATGAGATGATGAATCAAATTTAAAGCTGACCTAATATGACCAATGAGACAAAACTACAACTTTAAGTACATATTCTTGGTATTTTATTAATCTATAATATGTAATGAGATATCCTGTTAAAACTAGTTAATTTAACGGTTTATGACACGACATGTACGTTTTATACTACATATTGTATTGTTTTCGAAGTGGGTATCTTGGGTTATTTGTTAGGTGACCCATTTTTACTTTCATCAAAACGTGTATTTACCAAAATTTTGTGTATTTGCAAACGACTTATTTTATTATTCTCGTGAACAGTTTTGTTATTACTGTCGCGACTACCATGCCATACGACAATTTTTTTCTGTCGGTGTCTAAATAGGCGCAATTATCTGGAATGACTTCCTAGACGTTTGCGACCTTCAGCGAGTTTCCATAAAGCGACGATAACGGTTTAGGGGTGGCCTGGCGCGGGTCAAAGACCTCGCTCAGACAACTGGCGCACGCAGTATGTGTATCTTTGACTGGATAAGGGAAGCCACTTATCAATTTCTAAAAATAAATTTTGTTTGAAGTGTATTAAATGTTTAGGTTATATTAATAAACATTGTAAACAAATTTACTATAAAATTCCTCATATTTAAGTAGTATATTATTTCTGAGTAATTAAATAGTAAAATAAAATAAATTGAATGAGAATCAACAATATTGGAGAAACCTTTCAAAGGTTGAATGTTTACGAAATAATTAACATTTAAGCTACTTTCACCACATAATAAAGAAACAACACATGTGCTCATAATTATATAAAATAAATTTTTCAGTACACTACATTCATCTAGAGTTGATTTCTTGCTGAAATTGAGCTTTAGTGTTCAAAATAAGGTCACAACAATAAAGAATATTGATTTAAAATGATTCAGCGCATCTCAATTTGTATTTTATCATTCAGTGAATAACCACACAGTGACACGTTGATGTTGCATAGTGCGGTCTTATTATTCACAAATTTGAGTCAAAACCAAACCTGCGTTAACACATTATGACAATTTGTATGTATTTATAATCAACCTATCAACATAGATATGCTAACAATATACAAAACACAATAAAAATATCAATTTTTGGAGCAAATATGAAGTGGACCCATTAGAATACAGGAATTTGAATTATAGGGAAGAGTTTACAAAAGTTTTTATTAATCAACACACGTTTCCAGCTTTGGATACTGTAGTAATATATTATATTGAAAATTCGGCCATAAACATTCAGAATAAATAATATATTTTAATGCAATTTTATACTTATCAGAATACAAGAATATATATTGGAATATATGTAGTATGTTTTTCCTCTCTGTGGAGATAACTGTGCTAAATAAATAAACTGAATCACCGCTATATTATAAGAATTTAGCCATCGATATAAATTAAAAAGTTATCTAGACATTAAACAGTTGAAACTGTTGAAAACATAAAGATCTTGATGTATTCAGGTCAAGTTTTGGTTCAACTATAAGCAATTTTTAAGATGTATCCCTTGTCCCATAAATGGTTCGAATGAACTAATTTCCTCTGTACTCACCAGTCTTTCAACTCAAGATAAAACTTTCATGGGAACATAACTCATTTTAAGATTACGAAATGCAATAATATACTCAAAATAACATATATTAATATTAACACTCAAAACTCTAAAAACCAAAGATTACAGCAAACTATTATTACTCATGCGCCACTCCCGCCCCGCGCACGTCGCGAACACCTTCACCGCAGGGCCGAAGAGCCAAGAGCACAGACAATTAATAAGAAGATTACCATAGACAATTAGATGAGCGAAAAGCCGTAGTCTAGAGTAGAACTCATTTTAATATAACGCGCATCGAACATCACTCGTGAAAACACTTTCTTGGAAAAATCTTTTTCAGAAGTTGGTAACCCTGTTCCTTTAGTAGAAAAGATTAAAAAATATGGCCGACATTTTGGTATTGCTGTCATGAAGAATTTCCCGTGACTAGAATTTTTAACTTCGTAGATCTTCATGCACGGTTATAGGTTCCAAAAAACGTGTTTATTTTTATTGTGTAGGCAGTGTTTAGTGTAAGATAATTTATAGTTTACAATGGCAGCTGATCGAGAGATTGCTGCTGAGGACAGCATTAGAGTGGTGTGCCGATTTCGGCCACTGAACGACTCTGAGGAAAAAGCTGGATCCAAGTTTATTGTAAAATTTCCTTCTGGGCCTGATGACAACTGCATTTCAATAGGGGTAAGTAAGAACCTGTACTCTCGTTTTAGTTCTTTTATCATCGCACTAAATTAGATCACGATGACTAATGCGTTGCGCCTTGTTCACCTGCTACAAAATAGCCTTTCTTTTCCATTCCGCTTCGATGATTACAATTACATTTGTTAAATTTAGAAATAATTTTCTTCGTATCTTACGTAAACATCTAGAAAAGCTTTGTTTTGTTAAAAATCGATACAAATATTATACCGACCTTGACGTATCCCAATAAGATTATTTTTCGTAAATTTGGTGGTTATTTATGTTTGTATTTATTGTTCCGAGGAGTAAGGTCCCTTTTGTAATCATAAATCTTAAATTAATTATCTAAATCCATAGAATACATAATTATAATAATTTATCAGTGAACTGGTATAACATTTAAACTTAGATGTTTTAACATTCACAAAATAAAATTAAATGCTATAGTAAAAAAATATTACAACTATACTGTTTGAGTGCATGTTGTTAAGGGTAGTTAAATATATTTTAATAACAGTGATTCATGACATTTTTCATACATTAATCAGGGCCCAAAGTAATTTTTATTATAGTGAGTTCTAATTTTAATATGGCTAATATATTATAACATATTTTACTTAAATGAATTATATTACCTATTAGTTGATTCTACAATACTGTATACTATATACAATTGTAATAACATGAATATATTGTAGGGTAAAGTTTATTTGTTTGATAAAGTATTCAAACCTAATGCTACGCAAGAGAAAGTATACAATGAGGCTGCCAAAAGTATTGTGTCGGATGTCCTCATGGGTTACAATGGCACTATATTTGCATATGGCCAGACTAGTTCTGGTAAAACACATACTATGGAAGGTGTCATAGGTATGTATGAGTACAAATAAGGTAATAGTACAGCTGGAAATTCATACACGAATTAGGTTTTGAGAAACCAATGAATGTGCTCTTAATGATATATTCCATCAATTTAATTACAATTGTAAAATAAATAAATATTTTTACTTTGCTAATGTAGTCTTCCAGTCCAGTCAGTTTTCTTATTAATTTAAGATTTGTCATTTGGTCAAGCTGCTACGTATGCATGATTTTCAAAATTCAGAAATTAAAAAAAACTATTTATATAATATTTGAAGTATCTTCAAACCTGAACTATGTTGTAAGGACTTTTTTCATTAAGAAAAAATAATTAAACAGTACTACAATTTGATTCAACTTAGAATAGAACTCAGAATCATATGATAATTTTTATATTATATAAGTTTATGTAATTAAAATTGTATAAATAATTACTTTTGTTCTGAATAACATATTGTTTATTAACAAATGTGGTGCAAGGTCAACTTTTTTAATTTGAATTGTGTTTCAATTACTATTGTATTTAACACATTATTGTTCATGAAATCATTTTTGGAATATGATTTATATAATTTTGTTGTTCTATATTTATAGGTACATAAATATTAAAATTATAAAATTTATAGAAGTGGTTTTGATTTATTTTATTAATGTGTATGTCTGTTGTAGGTGATCCAGGGAAACAGGGTATTATTCCGAGGATAGTCAATGATATCTTTAATCACATCTATGCAATGGAGGAGAACCTCGAGTTTCATATCAAAGTCTCATATTTTGAGATCTATATGGACAAAATTAGGGATCTCTTAGATGGTTTGTAATTGTTTTATTTTACAAGAGATATTAGTATTTAGGTGACAAGTATATTAATATTGATGTTTAATTTTAGTGTCAAAGGTAAATCTCAGTGTGCATGAAGACAAAAACAGAGTTCCATTTGTGAAAGGTGCAACAGAACGTTTCGTTTCAAGCCCTGAGGAAGTTTTCGGAGTTATTGAGGAAGGAAAATCTAATAGACATATTGCTGTTACCAGTGAGTTGTTTCTATATATGTATATACAGGGATCCTAGGATATACACAGATATGAACACAGTCCTTATGCATTACCTTTGCATTGGTTGGACTCATTACACATAAATTTTCGTATTTCTTTTCACAGACATGAATGAACACTCATCAAGATCTCATTCAGTCTTCCTTATTAATGTAAAACAAGAGAACTTAGAAAATCAAAAGAAATTATCGGGTAAACTCTATCTTGTGGATTTGGCTGGCTCGGAAAAGGTAATTACTGCTTAAAAGACAATGATTAATTTATTTATATGAAAACTTTTTTAAAGAGGTAAAATAGTCTGATGGTTCAAGAATAACTTTTTTTTTAATCATAATACATACAATTTAATGTAAATTATAGCTTTTAATGAAAAGGATTATTGATATAGAAAATAATTTTACAGTAGTTATGTTAAAATATATAAACTACTCTTTTTTCAAAGTCGACGAAACATTTAATTTTTTAAAAATATTTCTATGAATAATCCTTTGCCAACGGAATTGACGTTTTCATTGACAATAAAAACAATAAATTATATGATATCAATAGGTATCGAAAACTGGTGCTGAAGGAACTGTTCTTGATGAAGCTAAAAATATTAACAAATCTCTATCAGCTTTGGGCAATGTGATCTCAGCTTTAGCAGATGGCAATAAGTCTCATATACCATACAGAGATTCGAAACTAACACGTATATTACAAGAATCACTCGGTGGTAATGCAAGAACTACGATTGTTATTTGCTGTTCGCCGGCTTCATTCAACGAAAGCGAAACTAAGAGTACTCTTGACTTTGGTAAAAGGTAATTAAATTATTTTAATCCCTCTATTTTAGAATTTGACACTCAATGTGTTCTCCGTGAGACTGGCTGCATGAAGAAAAGTTTCTTAATAAATTTAAATAATTTTGTGAATCCATTTAGACAACACTCATTCTTTTGTTATAATAACTGAGTTGTACTTGAGCACTTAAATCCAATTGAATGTTACATAACAATTCTTAATTCTATGCAAGCAAAGGTCTGGTGTTAAAATGTAGTACAGTAAAAGTGCAAGTCATATGCTATTATGCAATGGGTTTATTAGGTAATGTAATTGGCAATGTGCTTGTTGCAGAGCTAAGACCGTTAAGAATGTCGTGTGTGTTAACGAGGAGCTTACTGCGGAAGAATGGAAGCGCCGTTACGAGAGAGAAAAGGAGAAGGTGGCTAGGTTGAAGGGCAAGGTAGGGTTTTAGATTGTCTTTTTTGTAATTCCACTATTCAAATCAAAAATAGCTTCAGTAACATTACCAACTGAATTTGGGGGGTGATCATAATTACTTTGCTTATAAATTAGGTGGAGAAACTAGAAGCCGAGCTGAACTGCTGGAGGTCTGGTGAGACAGTTCGTCCAGAAGATCAAGTTAATCTGCAAGAAATCGAGGCAGTCACACCCATTACATCGTTCATCGAAGAGAAACCTGCTGTAGCAGTAAGCGAAACTATTTATCTTTTTTATCTATCAATATATGACATTATCAGTTACAGAATTAGACCACATGTTGTAATAAGACATGTCATTTTCGTATATGAAAATGTTTAATTTACATAATATTGTTAAATTGCATAAAATATTTTTGGTATGTTAGGCATCTCATACCATATGCACTATGTACAATTTGTATACAGACGGGATAAAATTGAACTATAATTTCCAAATACAATTATTGATTACTAGTTATCAAATTTTGGTATGTGTGCTAAATGTAGCGATTCATTTATAAATAACCTTAACAATTTGGGTTAATTATAGTGTTTCGTACAGAGCAGAGCATAATCAACAATGTATCTAATGTTCTATGAGGCAATAATGCTTATCCTATTATACAATCTAGGTATTACGCCATGTAGTCTTGTTTTATGAAATTTTAAATCTCATAAGAAATTAAATAAAATTAATTATTATTAAATTAAATATAATTTTATTTATTAATGTACCAACTATAGCCCGCATTGCCTGTTGCCGTGTCAAGTACTGTCGAGGAAGCAGCAATGCAGGGCAAACTGGAGACATTATATCAACAACTGGACGACAAGGATGAAGAAATCAATCAACAATCACAACTCGTCGAAAAACTCAAGGAACAGATGTTGGAACAGGAAGAACTTATTGCATGCACACGGTAAAATTGATTTGTGCACTTTGATATCGTGGGTTTAATTTGATTTTAATAATATTACTAATTTATATGGTAGTCGCGATTACGAGTCTCTCCAGGGCGACATGAACCGCATCCAGCAAGAGAACGAGGCTGCTAAGGAGGAAGTGAAGGAGGTGCTCCAAGCCTTGGAGGAGTTGGCTGTAAACTATGACCAGAAATCACAAGAAGTAGACAGCAAGAGTCGCGAGTGTGATCAGCTTTCGGAGGATTTGCAGAGCAAACAAGTAATTATTATTTATTACAAATATCAGGTCTGGTAATTCATTATGCATTTCACTAAATGTATAATTTCAGAGTTCACTGGCAAATACAACTGCTGAACTTCAACAACTGCGCGACATGTCTGCCCATCAACGCAAACGAATTGCCGAATTGCTGTCCAACTTGCTGCGCGACCTTGCCGAAATAGGCGCAGCAGTTGGTGGCACCGAATTGGACCTTAAATTGAATGTGGACACTGTTGGTAAACTGGAAGAAGAATTCACGGTCGCCCGTCTACATATTAGTAAAATGAAGAGCGAAGTTAAGAACATTGTGCAGCGTTGTCATTCGCTCGAAACCGCTAACATTGATGCTAATCAGAAGGTTTGTGTTTGCAAAAACTATTTATTTTTGTGTAAATTTTCAACAAAATCTATTTAATCGAATATTATCGTTCTATTTTACGCTTTATCGATGTTTTATCGGCATTTAAACAGAAAGTGTTTTATCGTATGTCGTCATTAATAAAAGTCAATGACACTAGAAATGGAAACATGCTATGCAACACGTTGGAAATATAAAAGTTATAATGTTATTACATAATTACAAGTATAATTGCAGATCGAGGAATACGAACGATCTCTGGGCGAGTATCGTCTTCTGATATCCCAGCATGAGGCGCGATGTGCTTCTCTCACGGAATCGATGCGCGAAGCCGAGAATAAGAAGAGACAATTGGAAGAGGCCGCTGATACTCTACGAGAGGAATGCGCTCGTTTGCAGGTGAAATAATTAATACAATTTTGTAATTGGTTTTTGCCGATGTTAATTAATCAAATGCTAAATATTTTCGTATGTATATTTAGGCAGCTGAACGAGTGCACGCTGCAGCGGCTGAGCAACGTGCCGACTCTCAAGTGCGTGGCGCCTTAGAAGCACAACTTGAACAGTTGCGAGCCACACATACAACACAACTGAGTGCACTGAGAGACGAACTCGCCGCATTGCAGAGACAACACCAAGAGCTCAAGGAGTATGTATATGCTAAGCAAATTTTTATGAAGTCAAGTCAGGTTGTTGATTGGAACCTACTGGCTTTGGTGGCTATATTATTTGAACATGGCTTATCTATATTGTAATACAGTAGACATGTAGGCAGTCTGGTGTTGACGTGACATTTCAATCGTAGACATTAAGTTTGTAATTTACCATTTACGATAATATTTATCTGCTATCTATTTTTCAAATTGAAATCATAATGTTATCGTTTTTAAAGCCATTATAAACAAATAAAAGATTAACTTTTATGATATAGTGAAAGACATATTTGAAATTTGTTGTGCAACATTTATGTTTTCGTATTACTAAAGTGTATTTATGATTTCAGTACATACCAAGAGCTGAGCTTGGCGCGTCAACAACTACAAGACGACTACGAGAAGCTGAAGCGCGAGGAGGCAGACAAATCAGCCAAACTAAAGGAGCTCATGTTAGTGTCACCGAAACGTACCCTCGACAAAGCCGAGAAGGAAATGGCCAATCAAAAACTATTGTTAAAAGAGGATAATAAATTCAGTATTAAAGCTTTGATATCCTCGCCCAAAAGGGAGAAACTATTTTATAAAAGTTGTAACGTCGCTATGGAGAAGGAGGAAAGGTCGCTCTCGGCAAATCCCAAGTGCCCGCCTCGCCATTCCTGTAACCTCCATCCCTTACACCTGCATCTGCTCATATCTGTTACCATGATACTGCTCACGCATCGCTATCCGCAAATCGTCGTATTAGTCTAGCTTCCTGCCGTGCCTACTGTCGCTACTACTCACTCACTTAACAGTGCCTTCTCTACTCAATGAATATCAATAACATCGCTCGTTTTCCTGAGACTTTATGATAATTAAATATGATGCACTGTATTATATAAATATTTTTGCATTCTGGAACTCATAGGCACTAATTCTATGAAAATGCTCAATTATCCAATTTTCTAAGACTGCAATAAACGAGCGATATATTGTGAGTGAGTAAGATCTGTTTGCTTTATTTGTTATATTGACTTACATTAAAATCAGAATTGCAATAATAGTCATATTTCTGAGTCAATGTAAGTTAATATAGAGGGTTTGTTTTATTAACTTTAACAATGTTATTACTTCTAAAGTATATAACAGAAACTAGTCTAAATCATAATGCATTTAATAATAACAGTATTATGCCTGTTTATACAAATGTTAGTAAAATTTTCAAGTACCTGATTGGTTGGCATTTATGAATTAATTGATGCAATAATATGGCTATGAAATATAAGACACTAGTACTGAATATTGTGTTCTTACATTTAGCCTCTAGTACAATATATTGTATGGGAACATAAGTTTTTAAGAGAATAATTATGGGCTCAATAAATATTTGGGTTCTAATATATTAATTAGGTAATTTATTAATAGGATTAGTAGTTTTATATTTATTTGTGGCTTTCTAAAAGTCCGTGCATGATTTCTTTTCATTTTTGTGTTGTGAAAAGTAGCTGCGTTTATTTTCTTTTTTATCTTTTTATAAGTAAGCAGTTGTTAATTGTAGCATGAATTCTGTGCTATACGCAAGTTTATATAGGTGTATAGACATGTTGACATATTTTATTATGATGAATTTTTCTATGATATCGTAGTCACTTGTTAAAGCTATAGAGTAGAGCCATAATCTTGCTGAATAGGTAGTTATATTATTCAATTAGTGTAAAAGTCAATAGGTAATTTTAACAAAAAAGAAAATAATATTTTTATATATAAATTTTATCTAATTGGCTAAGTTACCTACTAAAAGAGAATATTTTTGATAATGGAATTCTACTACTACTTCTAATTGGTACAGAACATTGGGAACAATAATATCAATAATTTTAGTTAGTTTCCTTCATAATTTCATAGAATGTGTGTGCTTTATTAATTTTATAATATTTCGCTATAATTTTTTCTTTGCATCCTCTCCTGTCCACTGTCCTGTTTTATGGTTAAGCATGCTTAATTCATCCTGTGATCTATATTGGTCGATGTACGGTTGCCGAAGAGTGATTGTCGCCTCGTTTTATTTACTTAGTGCAATTGAAGTTACACGATTTGAGACCCCCAACTCCCAAATCAATTCATTTGATCAACAAATTGTATACTTAAATTATACACATTTAGATAGATGTAACATGGGTGTAGTTTGTAGACGTTCGTATTGTGATGCCTACCGCTTATTTCAATTTTTATTTGTCATTTTATTCCGCACGTATCCCATTCATATTCATTCTGCCGGGGGTTGGCATTACGGGAGATGGCCTAATATTCGTACAGCGGACATGGATATGGATGGGTGCGTTTGCGATTATCACACTGTTACAGGTAATAATATCGACGTTCAGTGTTCATGTTAGGTACAATATTATGTGCGATTGGCTTATTTGAGATTTGTGATGTTGCAGTCAAAGCGTGGAGAGGCGTGAACAGGCTCGTGCTGATCTCAAAGGGTTGGAAGACACTGTCGCCAAGGAGCTGCAAACTCTGCACAATCTCCGTAAACTCTTTGTACAGGATCTACAGGTAAATTTGCTTAATGTCACAAGAAAAGAAAACATATAAGGTGAATTCGAATGTAACAAAATTAAATTCACAGGCTAGGATAAAGAAGTCCACAAATTCCGAAGAAGGAGGCGAAGAAGAAGGCGGTTCGCTGGCGCAGAAACAGAAAATCTCGTTCTTAGAGAACAACTTAGAACAGCTCACCAAGGTTCACAAGCAGTTGGTACGAGATAATGCTGATTTGCGTTGTGAGTTGCCCAAACTCGAGAAACGACTTAGAGCCACTATGGAGCGAGTGAAGGCACTCGAGACCGCACTTAAGGTATGGCTGTAATAATATAATTAGAAGTATAAACCATAACTATTATTAATAATGATTTTATTTATGTAACAGGAGGCTAAAGAAGGTGCTATGCGCGACCGTAAGCGCTACCAATTCGAGGTCGATAGAATTAAGGAGGCGGTCCGTGCTAAGAATCTCGCTAGGAGGGGGCCACAAGCTCAAATTGGTAAGATTATTAGGTTACAGTAATATGTTATGTGTATTGTTCATGAATATTAATTGATAATGATTACAGCTAAACCAATTCGTGCTGGTGGCGGTCACTTGATCGGCGGCGCTTCCGGAGTAGTTAGACCTGCGCCTCAACCTGACATCAAGCGCAAGTCCATCGTAGTTGGCGGACGAGGTAATATGACTTTGATTAATTTTAAATTATACTATTGTTTATATCAAAATTAAAATATTTGATGTTTTCTTTCAGATGAAAGTTGAAGTTATAGCGGAGTTAACATAGAGAATTTAAATGAAACTTAATAATCGTACCTAAAAAGATCTAAATATGCTCACTATATTACTCCAAGCAGCTATAGCCTAAATTAATATAATGTAGACACTTTGTGTAGGCTTCATTTTCCATACTAGTTATTGCAGTAATTAGTGCACGTTATTACAATTAGCTTATCACGAGTTGTGGGTTTGTAGGTTTCATGTAAATTCACTGAAGGTATGTTTACAAAATAAAAGTATTAATGTAAGCCCCAAAGCTTTCGACTTGCTATATTTTATTACTCTAAAAATGCATGTTTTTATCAAATGACAAAATAATAGTATTTATTTGGGACTCGATTGCTTAATGTATTTGGAGCTTACTGTTAAGACTATGAGGAGAAATGTATTGTTGAAATTTTAGTACAAAGTCATCCAGAATCAGTTACCAAGAGCGGATGTGGTCAGCAGAAGCATGATTCATTTCTCCTTAGATAGTTGTAAACGATGTAACATTCTGATGCATTAATATTCATTAACTATAAGGTTATGCTGTGAACTTGCATCATACTGCATTCGCTGCCGCACAAAATACTATTTCTTAAATTATTTAAAGGAAAAATTTAAAAAAAAAAAACTAGTGTGGTGGCTTATGCATACCAGTGTGCATCTTTATTGTGTAGACGTAGATTAAGCTTGTTTGAATATATATATTATATTTTTTTATATATTGTGATAAGCCTTGTTATGTGGAGTTCTACTTGATGAGGTGCAATGAATGATGACATAGTAAATGCAGTTGGTGTAGCATTGGCCGGTGCCTGGGCGACTTGCTACTGTTAGCAAGTTCACGGCCTCCAGGCACGACACTCGGATTATACTATTTAGTGGGTGATTTTTGTATTCCAAACGCGAATATGAAAATCTATTTCAACTAATCAACAAAATCAATTTGAATTGCCAATGCTATTAGTTAAATTATTAATAGTTTTGTATTTGACGCAATAGCGAGTCGTTCGTTCCACCTTATGCTTATGCACTTCTTTCGCGTTTGCACTTATGAGTTGCTTTAGGGCCGCGATGTCTCTTTACACCTTACCAATATGGTTTATCTCAATATGTAATATCACATTTTAGTTATGTCTTCTGGGTTTTATTAGATTAATTAAAATTACCTATTGAATTATTGTAAGATTTTTTTTATAAAAAAAGGATAACTTGATATATTTATAATAAAGTAAGTAAAAAAATTCTAAAATGACTAATTGGTTCGAAAAAAGTAAATAAAAGTTTTTTTATTTTTTATACCATGAATTTAAGCAAAAATAGCCTCTTAAAATTGCAACAGCTTAATTTTAGATCTGTAATTTTAGTACTTACGTAACAACAGTGGCACATGCCACGCGAGGAGCCGTGGAACTAAGTTTTGGTGCACCACAGATGTCTGCCAACCAAAGATGAATCACAAATCATGCCCAGTTCTATTTATCACACCACAGACACTGTGAGACGGACGCTGGCTCCATAGCTCCTTGTTGTATTGCAATATTGTTTTGTAGATGTAATACATGTAGTAAATTATGACACTTTAAGTTAGATAATCGTTTTTTATTATACTTTTATTTATTATCGTTTCGTAGACCAAAATTTTTTCTCGATTCACTTTTGAAGTGTTATACGCTTTTTGTTTTACATTACCTGTTTACAAATTTTTAAAATCATGATCAAATAAAATATATTATGTTCTTTATACATTTGAATATAAGTACGAAGATGCATTCCTTCGTGTCTTTGTTATAAGTTTATATTGTTTTGTTGAAGCTTAGGTAAAAGTAAATGAGGCTATCCTCGGTTGACTGTCGCCTGCAACCTGTCTCGTGAGCGATAAGCAGAACCCCAGACCGGCTTGCCTTTGCACCAAGTGATTTAGTTTGTATTTACGTCTTTTGTATGATGTATTTAATATGTCGGGAATTCTCATAAAGAGCGTTTTCTTGATTTTATTTATTACGAAAATAAAATTATGAATTTAATTTGCTAGACATGGTGTTTTATTTTGACAATAGAAATGAAACTACACTTTATTACTTTGGTTTTTTTTTATTAAATCTTAAATGAATTGATTAGTAAAATATATAAATAAATAAATATCTTCGTGTGCAGATTCATAGTGATGGTGCAATTGTAAGGACACCAAATTTTCACTGATTAGGAATGTATTAAATATTTACAAAAACACTAGACCTTGAAACTGCATATTTGTAAAGTAATTGGAAATGAAAAATTTCTTGTGATCGTACAATATTTCCTAATTGAACAAAGGGTAACAGGGGGCATACCCTTATAGAGCCACCAACCAATATTCTTTGGTCAGCTTGGCTTACAAAATGAATGAATTAAATCTCTTAACAACTTTCAACTACACATCTACCACCATAACACACTACGTGTATATATTACCTAGATCTAGTTATAATAAACATTTTATACAAGATAATGTTTTGTTATTAAGGTCCAATGTCTACAGACATAGCTTCCTCTGTGGGCTTCTGACCTAATTATAAAATTTATTCTTTATTATGCATAGGTACTATTTTCATTTTGTATTAAAATATCACAGTAAACTTTCATGAATATAGTATCTCTCATACATTTTTAAACTTGCGCGTTTACTAACTGCAGTTATATAAAAAACAGTACAAGTATTTCTAACTTATTTACCTTTTATTAAAGCTGTAATTCTTATACATTGTTAAACTTAATTTCGTACACTAGTTAAAATTGCCTTTGAAATCGTAACTCATTTTTATCGTTATTGCAAATATGCAACGCAATATAAAACGCTTTAACTCGCGGCACGGTATGATGATATTTACTATTAAATACTGTAGGGTAAAGGAATTCTCTTGGTATGCGATGTGCCATGCGCCTATATTTATATTTAATTATAAAACCATCATACTGCAACATACATTCTTCATCACAAAGCTGCATAAGACGTCGAGTCTTCAATTGATCTGGATCCTATTATGTGATTTGTAATGCCATTTTCCCGATTGCTTGATAATCTGGAAAACATTCAAAATAGAAAAAACAAACAAAAAATCGTATAATTCATTGATTAGAAATGTTAACTACTATTACATATTTTACTATCAATATGAGATCACTTACCCAAAAAATGGTAACCTCGAAACGAGCTCGGCACGAGTTGAGCAATTTCTTAAATCTGGCAACACCAACACAATATGCCGTAGATACGCTTGTAAGGACGTACGACGTTGTTCTACTAGGCGGGAATCCTGATAACAATTCAAGTTGATTGATACACCGGATTTTGATAAGAAGCTTTAACGCATGGTTAGGATGATCAAGTACTAATGTTAACTTAAATAAAATAAACTACGTGATGAATGGAGAAAAAGTAGAAAATGTTCGGCAGCGAAGTTACTGGCAGGCAAATGACGGTACTTTCACATTTCGGGATTAACTTAAGAGTAGCAGAAGTGCGGTATTGTACAAATTAACAATATTAACCTTTTTTCCAATAGCTTTCTTTGGCGGGAACTTGTAATTTGCAATGTCTTGATGGCATTTTTTAAGTTGCATGTGAAGTTCACGAAAATTTGTATATCTGTGATACACATTCCATTCCTCTTGGCCTATTTTGACAAATATCTGAAAATCATTTTAATATATGTATATGTACAGTTATCACAGAGTAGTACACTTTCAAGTGAAGTAACCCAGTTGCATTTCTAATTAACTTGAAAGTAGCCAGGTATTACGAAAAGACTGTATCTGGACAATAAATATTTCTCTCCTCAAACTGTTATAGTGGTATTAACTACTGCCTGCAGACATTTGTGTGTGAGATAGTTATATGTTAGAATATAATTAAAATAAGTTCGAATGAGCACTACATCCTACTGTTTGTATTATCAATACATATCAAATTTTAAACAATTTCCAAAGCCTACCTGATAAACATGATATGAGTATGCTTTTTTGCCAATAAGAAACGCACTTGGAACGCACACTTTGACATTAGAGGTAGGACAATCAATTAGATCAATAGTAGACACACTTTCCATATCTTGAAGACGTTTTTGCAAATATTGATTGAATTCCATCAGCTCCGCGTGCATTTCGGCAACCTGCAGATAAGTCTTATACATTTAAACCTGATAACTGGGGCAAGTAGGGAGTAAAGAGAATCTTAAAGAAACTACATCTCAAGAAGTATGTACAGCAAGTGTGAGTTTTATATAATATTATAGTAAGTATTAACTATTAATAGAATAGTTTAAAGAAATGACAGCTGAGACAGAGAGAACATCTGCATTCTTCATCAATTAGACAATTAAAATGTAATATCTTACTTGAACTAATTTTTTTTCATATTGTTTTACTTCATCATTATCATCTTCAGCAGTTTTCAATGCAATTCCCGTTTCAACAGCAGATATATACGTCCTTAACTGTTCTTTCAATCTTTCATTTTCTCTGAAATAATAACATGTTAGCAACAAATATTCTGTGTTACATATATTTATGTTTAAAAAAACTCACTTGCTTAAATCTAAGACAACTTTTTCCAATTTAGAAACTTTATCTTTACTTGAAACTTCAATTTGAGTACATTTTGACTGTAAAGCAATATATTCTTGATCCTTCTGTGCTAATAAACTTTGATATTTATCATCAGGTGCAGCTTCATCTTCCGTGAAACACAATTCTAAACAAGATATACTGCCATTAATACTGCCAGCGACTTCTTCGCTGTCACTTTCTGATATCTTTAAATTACTGATACTTCTTTCAGATACATCATCTCTTTGCGTTGTTGAGAACATTTCTTTGGCACATTCCGATAATCTTGACAATATTTGTGAGGGACTATCCATGGCTCTCACACTCTCTGGAAAAAATTGTCTTATACTTTTAACATCTGAGCTGCTGGGTTCACTGGTTGATGCCTGATGATACGAATTTATTTTGGGATCGGGTGAGCTTAGACAAGTTGGGGGAGCGCTATAACAAGATGATTCGTCAATCAAAGTTTTCGACTGTGAAGTTTTCTCATCTTTATGTTGTATGCTACTACTCTCTGCCTTATCAAAGGATATAACTTGACGCAATGGTTTCCTTTTATTTTGGTTTGTTTTCAGTGGTACTGGCGCTGGTATGATAAGTTCAACTTTATTAACGTGGTTTGTTTGTTGAGTTTCATTTAAATCTGATCTGTCAATAGATAACGCAAACAGTATTGATGATAACCCTGAAATATTAATAAAACGCAATTTAATACGCAAACACATGTAGTTTATTGAATATACCAGATAAAAGTATCATTGTTACCATTACTTTACGATTGGAATATTTATCTATTTATAGAGAAACTCAAGTTTTAAAATAAACAAAAAAATGTCACAATTTAAATATTGCACTACTTATTATATTGCAAATATTAAGTTAGTATAGATTAAAAATATTACAAGAATATTATGTAAAAGCTTTTTTATATTAGCCTAGCATATGACCACAGCCTAATGTTAAGCTAGAGTGTGGTCCATGGGCAGAGTTAACTGTTACCAAAGGCAGATGTCCACGTGCAACAGTTGCCTCCACTACATTGGCTTGAGGAGAAGAGTGTGCACTGTCCAAGTTGAGAGGGCACACCCCTCTCATTTTCCCGGCTACTTCCAAGCTAAACCTCACAAGTGTTCTGCTTGAAAGTGGTCTTAGTAATCAAGTCATTTCTACTTTTTTTATTAAATATGAAATAGTTGGAATTAACAATAATTACCAGCAGCCATGTTAGGTAATAAACTGGATGATTCGGCCACTCGAACTATTGAACCTTCTTCATAATACTCCATTAGTAATCCATGACCTATCCAACTGTGTAGATATCTAAAATAAAATAATCGTACATTCATTCATTAAACAACTTTATATGCATGCAAATATTATCATTCGGAATAACTTTTAAAAATATTGTTATAAAAATTTAAAGGATTCTATTTATAAATAAATTGATGCAAAATTCATACAAACCTTTCCAATGATCTTTCATTTAATGATGCTCTTAAAAAAGCCCTAAAATAACCAAGAGGCGAGTGAATATTAGACAATATTTTGAACCTTTCTTTCTCATGTTTAGTTAGATGCAAACATGTATAACTCCAAAGTGAATTACCTGAAAAAATGCCTTATCAAATAAATTATTTTATTTATTAATAGTTTTATTAAATAGAATATCGGAACATGTACTTACCAATATTAACAATATTAAATGTAAAATTTAAGCCAGCTGATACTAAATTTTGTATTGCTGAGTTTGATAAATTAGTCCTAATCCCATGGCTCAATACATTCTCCCATTTTTCACACAATTGTACTATTCTAAAACATAATATATAGTCATTCCAAAATAATATACTACATAAATGTTAAACGAAATGTTTACCTTATATCATCTTCAGTGGCAAGCTCTGACTTTCCTCCAAATCTATTCTGGCAGTTCTGAACACAAGATAAAAGATCTTGAAAAATACCTTTACCAGTTTCTATACGTTTGCCAACATCTTCTTTACTTTCTATAGCGTTTGTTATTGTATTAAGAATTCTTGAATTCTGGAACAATATTAAATATTTACATCTAAGTAGAATAAATAATTGAAATAATTGATAAACAGTTTACTTTTCGGTAATAGAAATAGATAATTATATTCTACTAAGCTTACCATCTTTTGCTTAACTTAATTTTTCTACTAAGATCATTGCATTAACCATACGTATTAAATAAAATTCTTAATTTCTTATTAAAGTCACAATTACCACCGTCCCCGATCCAAGCTATAGGAAATCGAAAAACTTAAACCATAAAACAAAGTAAATTGTATAGTCGCGTAACACCCTAAGGGTCGCGCACTCTCACCTCTCTGTCTAGCACCCTCGGAACCATATGATACACGTCAAATCACGAATCCGAAATATCGCGGAGTACTTTCAAAAAGCAAGAGGATCATCATTATGCATTTATTTGATACGTATCGAGTTACTTTTTAATATATTAAACATTTATTTTAGATTGTAATAGAAATAATTTAAGATTAAAACTAAAGAGCAATACCTCTGGAAGAAAAAGTGAACTTTATTATAAACAGCTGCATGAGTGGTGAACCTTTGCTTGTTTGTTGACAATTGACATTAATGACATTCCAATGTTGTGTCCGATTGGTCCAGGTATCTCGCGTTTCTTCAATTTAGTGAATTTAAACATATTGAAAGAGAGATTATAGAATAAGGAATAGGCTTATTATCTTTTTGAAATATCAAGTTAATGGCAACAAAGCAAAATGGCTCTGCTAAGAAGAAACAGCGGTCACCAAAGTAAGCTAAAAATTACTCTTAATATCTCTAATCCATTTACCCATTTTATAAGAAATTTGCAGTTGAATTGGATATATTATTAATTTATGTATTCTTACACATATTATATTAAATTGCAGCAAATGCCGAGATTGGGAAAAGGAAAGACGCAATAGATTTAACGAAGCTATCATACAACTCGGAGAACTCATTAAAGAAGCTATGAGAAATAATGTAAATAATGATAAAACACATGTAGAACCAACACAGTTTCCTAAAATTGAAATTATACAGAGAGCAATAATTTTTATGAAGAAATTTTATGAAGAAAAATCAGAATTAAGTATGCAGAGAAACACCCACAATTGTATGTAGAATAATTGCTTAATCATCTAATTGGTAAATTACTCTTACAATTACAGAATCACAGATATTAGCACTAAAAGTGCAACTAGAAGATGAACAAACACAGAAAGTTGTTAAAACACAGGATGCAGCAACACAGATATATAAGAAAAAGTCTAAATGTAAACTTAAAAGTATGTATAACTATCAAATATTCATTTTACAATTTTAAATCTTAACTTATTGCATATCATTTTAGATCCAAAACTACCAAAAGTTAAATCATTTAATTTAAAAATATCTAAATCTGATAATGCTATACAACAATGTAGTAAGGAAATTACTAAAGCAGATGTTTTAGTAACAACAGTTAATGTAACATCAACAAGTACACAAAGATCAAATCTTCCAATCATACTTCCAAGACCAACAATCAATGGAAAAAGAGGTAAGGACTTTTCGAATTGCTTTTAATTATTTTTTTAAAAGGGTCTGTCTTTTGTTCCTGCTACACAACTGTTACTACAGAGAAATTCAGGCTGCAGTGCTCAGCTCTCACCATGCCAGCTTAATGAAACAAACTTGTATCCAAGTCTAGTCAAGTAGACTTCTTGTTACATTTGACTATTTCTCAACTAATTCCTACCTATTGCGCATAATTTGTAGCAAACATTGGAATGTTTGTTGAAGTTCTATTGTTAGTTTGTTAGATCAAAGATTTATTATTCATTGCATTTAAAAATCAAATGATATTCATATTATGAGATGGTAAACATTAAAACTTTTTTTTTTCAGTATCAGAGAATACAATAGTGGTTCTACCAGCTCCATATGTGCTTCCACCAAGACCTATATTATTGCCTGCTGCTCCTCCAGCAATTGTTTTACTTAATCCAGGTCCACATCCACAACCTAATTGTAAGACATCCATACCTATTGTAACAAGAACAGGCAGTGAAGTAACTAAAACAACTATGGTTAACATTTTACCAATATCAGCTTATTCTCATCCTCTTTCTTTAGTAACCAATAAAAGACATGTATCTAAAACTGAAAGTGTTAAAAAGAATGTTAAAGCAAACAAAAATACTAAAAAAATATCTAGTAAAAGCAAAAACAAACCAAGTGTTGTAAAAGAAAAAAACATAAATGATAATGAAAAAAGTAGGGATGACAAAGAAATCAAAAATATATGCCCAGAAGCACCGACGACTACTACTACAGCAAATGCTATAATAGACAACCCTAAGGAAAAGGAACCAGATAAACTAAAAGAAGCTGTAGCATCTGTTGAGAATAAAGTTAATCACTCAAGTGTGACTGTTAACACCATGGATATAAAAGAAAAACCAACAAAAGTATTGGAAAATGAAAGCAATGCTAAAAATATCTCAATTGAAATTCCAACATCTAAAGTAGATGTAAATACATCAACTAATCATGTAAAGGCTGTTGAACTGAAGTCTATCCTCGACAAGAATAATCTTAAAAGTAAAGATAAATTACCAACTATTCTCGATAATAGTTTATGTGAAAATACAGTTGACGGTGGTAATGCGCGATTAGAGCTTGCTGAAGAATTACTTGCTGCATCCCCAACTGCAGCATTCCTTATGTCTTTTCCATTGGTCAGTGGCAATAGAGCTGATAGCCCAGCTGAAGTAACTGAAGCTGCACAGGCTCCTATCAAAGAAACGACGAGCAGACGAAATCTCTGTGTTGAAACCCCACAACCAGAAGTGTTTTATCCCAAAACAACACAGCCAGATGTGAAATCTAAGCACATACCCAAAACACAACCTTTGCTACAAGATATTACTGTCACAAGTAAAGACGCCCAACAAAAGATGCAAACGTCTTTGTCAAATAAACCATCACTGACTAAAGAAGTTACTTCAGTCGCAAATACTACAATAGAATATCCTTTTGTGAATTTGGCGCCACCAACTGTAGCATCAACGGGTTGCATGATAACAGATCCTGTGTTTTCATTAGATTTTGATTGCAATTTAACAAAAACCTTATTACCAACATATACCTCTTCATATGTAAGTAATAGTAATTTTTTTTACAACAAAAATGATCCTTTCAATGCTAGTAAGAATTCGACTTACACCAGTAGCAATATTTCATCTGGTCATGAGTTCAATAGCCTCAGTTTATATCCATGCGCAATGGAAAAATATTCTTCATCAAAAAACAAACCTGATTACTCAAATGTAGAGGATAATCTTATGAAGATTGGTTCATCACGATTAACATACGATATTGATTTGGGTTGGCCTCATAAAAGCTTTGATTTTGTAAATCCTACAACTAATTCAAATACATTTAATAAGGATAATATACTACCTACAGTGACAGCGCCATTTTCTACATTTAATCCAGATTTTCATGTTAGTTTGGGCTCTGCTTCAAATAAAAGAGACGCTGCAAATAAAATAAGTTCAACTTATGCGGATACCATAACTAATTTATATTCACAACCAACAAATTTTTGGCAAGATGAGTTACCATTTTATGGAAATAATAATCAATCAACTAAAACTATTGTAAATAAACAACAATCATATTCTCTTAGCGATCAGACAACTTCAGCCCATTCTAAACAAAATAGCGCTAAATCATATGAACCGAAACTGAATGAAAGCCAAACTGGTGTTAAAAGTTCGAGCCATATTGTTCAACAAATGCCTGATAAATATACTAAAAAATCTCCCAATAAAATGCACATAAATTGGATGACTTCTGAAACGAGACCTATAATGTCGATTAATCATTCTACAACCCCCATTACGGAATTAAAAGATCCTTCCAAGCCCACCACATATGGACAAATAAATCAACATCATACAAAGAAACACGACAATGTTGACTCAAATTACTTTCCTATACAAATCAATAATTTACCAACACAAATTCCCCAAGAAGAGTTTCAAGTGTGGCCATCATCGCGACCGTTGGGTACAACAGAAATAAGTATAGAACCTCCACCAATAAATCTTCCTACGTTAGTTGGCGATTTAGCATTGGGTCCACATGAAAAGAAAAGGTTTGAGCATGGAAGCAGAGTATCAGTAACGAGTGCAGAACTACCGAATTGTAATAGTTTTCTTTCAGTCACACAATTAATGAATAGAACTAATGAAAATATGGCATCGCGTTATCATGTTAACCCGGGAGATGCATCAACAAAACCTGTCTCGTTAAAACAAAATACAACATATTACACAAATGAAAATGTACGCAAAAACACAACCTCCAAGTTAGATTCTAACTTCATTCAACCTTATGTGTTCGATGAGAAAATGAATCATTATGACATCCTACCTCATTTCTCTAATACGAAAGCGAAAGCTAGCAAGCCGTCTGCAGAAAAAAATACAAAAACACACAAAAATAATTATTCCGCTGAAGCGTTGATACGAGGCGGTACACAAAAAGTGGAGACGCCGAAATTTATGATGGCGCCTCAAAAATACAACAATTTAAATTCAACTCATGATTGTTCTGTAGCACAAGTATCACATTTTCCACCAATACTAGACTATACGGATAATGGTTATGCTGGCCAACAGCTAGGCACTTCTAATTTGTATAATTCAACAACAAGTACAATATCGAATTCGTTTTATACAAACTTTATGCCATCATCCTCAAACCTCATGTCTACTAACTATCCCACTGGTAACTTTTCGGGAGACTTTATTGATTACAACCAAAGTGTCGACTGCAATTATGCAAATCAAAAATATGAAGAGTTTAAAATGAAGAATAATCCACCTGTGTTTTCACACGAAAAAGCACCTTCGTCTAATTATAGGAATAATAGGAGAGAATCAGCAACAAAACATAAACTGGAATGTTCTAAGAAAGACTCTAAAAAGTACCCAAGCAAGAAGTCGAAGCTGAATACCGAGATAGACGAATGGTCTGATTCCTCTCACTTACTTTGGCATAACAGGACACCGAGTAAAAAACATGGAAATTTTGTTGCTGATGAATTAGCATTCCCAAATTATTCTGGCAATCAAATACCTGGTCAATATCAGAGTGAATTTTTCAACAGTCATTTAATGCCGACCAATGTTCAAGGAGTAGGACATAACGTGGACCGATCTGTTCCTAGCTTTCCTGTTACCTCGCGCGCTAATTTCAATCTGAGCACTATTTTTCCAGAAATTACTATGGTAAGTTAAACTTTTCCAGCAATGAAAGTCTTTAAAAAAATATTAATGTACTTTTTTTTTTGTTTCAGAAAGTTCAATAATACTACTGTAATAAGAAGAGACTGAATTGAATATATTTTAAAATATACTTGAATATAATTTTTTTTATATTTATTAAATAAAATGTTATATTTTTCATATTGTTTTATTTTGTTCTTTAGATATAATAACAATCAGTCACAAAGATTTTATAGACTGAATTCAACTTCCGGTGTTAGGAGCGTTTCTGAGTGTTTGTAGCAATTTCTACTATTATTCCATCGCATAGTACCTTCCTAATGCCATATTGACTCGCTAGCTGCTAAGTGCTCTTAACGTAGAAAAACATTTACTGTGAAATAACGTCTTAACACGATAGTTTGCTCTATACTAAATCGTAATAAAAACTACAATCTGTAAATAATGCCTACTATTGGTCTTAAAAATGCATTAATAAGCCCTACATTTTTACAAATAAGTTTCATCATTGTTTGAGGTAACCATATTTTCTTTAGAAATCATGAAATGCGTTATGATATATGGGACTTGAGTTGACGCGGGTGCGACACAATTGGGGTTACGGGATCCATGCTCCCCTGCATGACAATGAACTCGAGTATTGAAGACCGGGATTTAGTTTCTCATTTCGCTAGCAGCCTTAAAAGAATCTTTTTACTAGACTTTTTTATTTGTACTATGAATTCTGAATAGCTTGAATGTTCAAATATTAAAATATATAACTTTTAATCTGATTCATGTTTTTGTAACGTATTTTGAAGTGTAATTTGTTCTAAATTGCCAAAAAAAAATTCAGTGTCTTGGATTTCGTTTTGTACTAAAAGTTAGATCCCAAGAGTTAGTAAATAATTATCTCATAATTAATGATAGTCGTAGTCTAGGATTGCAAGCTGGTAAGATAAGCACTTGATTAATGATGACCAACGCCTTTTGTCTTGATTCCTTCACAACTACTGCTTGGCAAAGTTTAATACCGCCTATTTATCATACTTCTTTGGCATTATCATAACTCTTTATAACTACATATGAGCGCTATTAACATTTAACATTATTGTTCTCTATAATTCTATCACCAGAATTACGACTATGTAACGCAAAAACATTCGATGCACCAAACAGCATATGACAATAAGAGGTGAAAATTAATAATAAAAGAAAACGAAATTTAGAATGCAAACCCTGTTGGATCATAAATTTTACATGAACACAATAGAGCGTCTGCTGCATCTGTTCGACTTACAGAGCTGAAGCAAGGAGACGCGGATATATTAGTCCTTTGTCGCGAAATTAATGTGTTCGACTCCCCCACAAGCACACAGCTCGTTATCCTATGTCTGTACATACGATTTTATACCTTATCAGTTTTGCGTAATAATCAAAATTGTATAATTGTTAATAATATAATAAATAAGGCATTAGGAGATATAACTAAATGCTGTAAAATGCACTAATGACTTTCTAGAACGGTTACTCGTGCGATGAATAAATTCCAATATGATGAACAATTGAGTCATAAAATTATGTTAACTGTACACGTTTTAGAAGGAATCATTTTTATAGTAATTAAAAATGGTGTACTTTAATTTATAATTAACACATTACAAGCGGGGCAACTCTATAGGTTTACGTACGGTATAAATAGTTTTAAAAGTTTTATAATATTGTAATGGATTATGAATTATAAAATTTTATTGAAATATGTCAGTGTATATATAGATTGGATTTGCGACGCATAACTTTTCGCGAATTTGGCCCGTTACGTATATCAGTTTGGTCTGTGTAGCTACTCGCTCAGTGTGTTAATTACTGTAGATTGTAGATAGATGTTAAAATAAAAGGGTTTCCGCCTATTAAAAATTTAAATTTTAAAGCTAAGGAATTATAAATCATCTATGAATGCCACAAGTCACTATCAGTTAGGTGTATACGGTTGCAGTTAAGTACCTATATGCCCACGAAGAAGTTTGCCTTGACCAAAAAAGTCCCTAACACAATAATTCGTCTTTCATTCATACAATAACCGTCACTTGTTTAATTTTTTTTAAATAACGGATTTTCAAAACATTAAGTGAAAAAACGAAAATCTGTATAAAATGAATCCCAATCATAATTTTCAACACATATTAATACATGTGTATCTATGCTTAGATTGCGAATTTAAGATTCAATAGTTAAGAAGTAGAATTTAAAAAATATAACTGCTTTTGTTTAAGTGTTTCAGTCAAGGAAGGTTCTGGGCTTCCAATAGTCTGAGTGCTCTCAGCATGATACCAGTTAGCAGTTTTAACTCACTCAGTTTGCCGGCAAACATTCAGCGAGTGGCACGCGTGTTTCGGCGCCATCATCGCCCGACATCGCGGTCATGCGAAAACTTAGAAATGGCGGGAAATCGAGTAATATAGCCGTATTTGTTGTGATGTCACTTTAAAAGGGTTTAAATCAAAAAGTGTGATATTTATTATCATTATGAACTTGGAAAATTGGAATAAGGTAATTAAAATAATGTGTAACGATATTCACTTCTAAGTTTTTTTTTCTAAAATGAATATAATAAATCACAGGTATAAATGTTTATTTGTTAAAGTCATTAACTTTCAATCATTTATTGTTAGAATCTTCTCAGATATGTATTTACTGCCAATACTTATATTTGCAAATATTTTCTGTCAATAATCTTGTTAAAGTTTACTTACACAAAACGATAGTTATCTTACTTATAACGATAAACTAATTTATTCGCCGATAGTAGTTTAGTACAATATATTCCTTGACACTAATGTTAGTTCACTAATGTTCACAGATAAAAAACGTTTTAATTTTGCACTAAGTAGTAGGATTTTCATTATCATATTATTTTAAATAAGTTTCTTTACAATAATGCATCTCACATTAGAGTGTACTGTCAAGCAATCGGCATATCTATCATATTCTATCTTCAGTATAATCCGGTAGGTATATGTATATGAAAATATTATTTACTTACGAAAACTCATTTTAATGAAAAGATGATGACGTAAAATATTCGTTAAGCGTAATAAGCGTTACAACAAAGTTAAATAAATCCTTGCAACAATGTCGTAATAAAATAAAAAACAACGAAGAAAAGTGCAGCGCAGTATTGATGTACTAGAAGTTTAAATTAGAAATTTCTCCCCATCTCTATAAATTCTATTATTTTTCTATATTCAGAAAAATAGATCGCATTAAGGAACGCGGTCAAAAAAGTTTAGTCCACATTGAAGATTTAGATATTCAGTTTTGTGTAATTTATACTGTAATACACTTTATTTCCATGCATATCTGGAATATCCAACATGCAAACCTGCGCATGCACATATTTTTTACATTATACGAGGATGTATTTGTCGAGCATTGTTCCGAATGCTTTTTCTGCGGGTGCATCTTACATAGAATACAAATTAGGAAATTACCTCTCGCGTACAGAACTACAGACACAATAGCCGACAACTTTATGCGAATTCAAGCAAAACTACGTGTTTGCATTTAACTTTAATAAAATTATTTTCTGTATGTAGACTTTATTGTCAATGAAACTGTGTACCTTCTATTTTTTCGTTTAAAGATCAAAGTAATATAATAGTGTGGAAGTAATCTTCTTTAAAGAGGGAATGTATTTAAGTCGGCATATCGGTGGAGTATTACTGCTGCACTTATCATTGTTGCAGCAGACTGTAATCGCACACAACTTCGGGTACTAAAAGACACTTATAGTATTGGTATGGTATTATATGGTAAAAAAGCAAAATTATGGTAGTAAATTTTTCTAAACATAACTATTAAGTAAATAAACTTTACTGATATTATTTGAAATCATAAAAACCACTTAAACAACGACCTACAAGATGAAACTGTAATAAACCTGAAGCTGCTTATTCCGTTGTTAACAGAAAATGTGATAAAATTTTAAAAAATCTTATTCAATGTTTTAATTAAATTTAGAGTATGGAGGAACGGGATGTTTTGAGAATTGTAATACTTATAAATTCCTACTTCTTTTTTTTATAAAAAAAAAACACTATTGACTTTGTATAATCTGTACAATACCGTAATTTTTAGTAACTCGCGCAATCATCAATCATCTCCAATCTATCAATGTTTGATTTCCGCCTGCGAATATTATAACATGCGTTTTTGAAATTTCATGCTCAATATAAGCAGAACATAAATTTTTAATTTCAAATATCGAATACGTTGGTGTGAGTTAAGGAAGTTAATTACTTTGTAAAATATAGACATACAATGGGGAATAAAGCCTATTTTCCTATATACTGTCAGAAACCGTCGTTAGTTATACATTCATGAAAAACTTTCAGAAAGGGTCGCCGCGGTAGTTTACATACATACTGCCACATGCTATCTATTTGTTGATGTTCCTGTTTCATATTGAATATGTGATTGGAATTCACAGTTATTCACATAGTATGTTGTTAGTCTTATTTTATTTGCAACGAATAAATGTTCTACTATGTGAATAATACGTCTGTCAACTATACAAAAATTTTCAAGTAATAAATATTACCAATTTCTTATGATATGCTGTATCTGATGATAAGGAAAACTATAACAAATAATGAACAATGCTCTCTTCACGAAATATAGGTATAGTTTTTTTTATTAGATTTTTTATCTTATTCAATTACCAAAACATTTATAATCAATTATGAATGAATTTGTACATATGTTTATTAAAAGCATTTCTCGATCTCCGTCATTTTCCGTGCACCAGTTTTATGCGCACACGCTCATGTTGCTATCCGCAGTTGTAGACGAACGGTGACGTAACCATTTGTGTCAATGCCGTAAGCCGACAACTCTTATCGACCTCTTCGGCATTATTGGAAAATTACAAATTATACTTAGAAAACACGCATTAAAATTATAAATAATAACTGCAAGCCGCACACTCACTACCTATTATTTAACTCGTGTGTATAATGCTCAGCTTTCAAATAATCAGCGATAATAATTGAATACTATATTAACCATTATACCATATACTAACTTACATATTTTAAGTGTAACGTCTCAGAAGTGACTTCATGTTTAGATTTCATTCAGTTATGTTTAGAGTTTAGGGAATCAAGTTGAAAATATAGTAGTATACCCAGTAAGTCATAGTATAGATATAGAAGTAGGTTGGAAGGACAATTCAAGAAGTGTCTCCACTGTTAATTTGTCGACGCATAGTCATTTGTATGGGCCAGCAAAGCGGAAGCGACTGGTATTTGCTGAAATTGTTCTGTAGTAGCTGTTATCCCTGGGCGGACAGCACTCTAGCTTAATATCAAGCATATAAAAATACAATTACAACTTAAAAACTAATACAACCGGTTGTAATATGACACCAAGCATATGTTACTTCACAAAGCCTGTTTAAATGTAATGTATTGTTATATTCATGTCTGCATAAATGCTTATCGTTTACTTTGTCATCATAACATTTGCATTGCATTATACAATAAAATGTTAGCAAACTTAAGTCATTGCCGCTATTCGTTTTATTGATAAATGCATGCACAAATAAATCGTACTTTAAGATTAGGTACTTATATTAGTACCAAACACTCACACATGGTTTATATTATTAGGTAGAAGAGAAATATTTTTAAAAAAGGATAGTATATTTTTTGTTTTTTTTTTTCTTCTGTTAATAAATCAAGCATAACATGTTAAGAAGTAGAAACAATTTAAAAGAAATTATTATTGAAAAACAAAATAAATTTCGTATATTTAACTACCAGCTTGTTTCATCTTTTTTTTTTGTGAGTATCATATCAAATATGTTTAAGCACAAAAAGCTTGTCATCAAAGGCAACTTTAAGCTGCTCGCAGACACGCGGTCTGGAGATTCTAATCTGACAGTTGTCTTAGTTCTAACCATTGTTTAATTGTAAGTATACATTTATTATTGCCAGGAAATAATTAGATCACAAATCGAACATTTTAAGCTAGAGTGCAGTGTGTATGCAGCGGGTTTGATGAGACAAATAAAATGATAAAGCATACTCCGCTCGCGTTATTCCGGCTACTTCGAAGCTAATTCTGGAATGTGGTTAGGTCACAGGTGTTGCGTCTGAAAGCCGTGGTACTGAGATTATTGGTTTGCTATAACATATGCTATACTAATGTGATTTAAAAATCGCTCATAATTTAAATATAAACACGTTTAAATTAAATTGTTCTACACTGTTTACTATGCATTATGTTAATGTCTACCTTTAGGCATAGAAACACGGCTTCATGGTCTTTGAAACAATGATAGGTACATTAAGCAGCTATGTGTAATCCATAAACTTTAATCAAAAATGCTTGAGGCACAAGGCGACTTAATAATACAATTTATATGCATGTAAGTTCCAATGCATTGATGTTGGACGTTCTTACGATGTCACGTAATTAGCGTTTGAGATTAATTACAGAAGTTAATCAAGGCTTATTGTCTTGTTACGTTTATACAGAGTGATTGGCAATACGATAAAAAAAAATTTTAAAAATTTTACCCAATTAAAATTATGAACGAACAGTTCTTTGTACTTAAAAGGTATCTATTTTTGAAGAATTCTCTCAACTTATAGATAAAAATGAAATTGTAAAATGATGCAGAAAAATTGTAGTTATATCGCCAAGATGAGGTGTTATGTTTCTAAAGAAATCTAGAGATTTAACTTCGTAAATTGCATGGTTGGATGGTTAGGAAATTATTTTCCGCGTCGTTAATTTGCAATATAAGCTACGAAATCATTAAAATCTTATAACCTCTACGGTTGTATTTCAATTACGAGTCAAGTAGGTAGTCGGTTTCTAATAACCATAATGTTAAGAAATTAGCTCCACATCTTCATTCCTATAAAACTTTTCATTTCTGACGACCTCTTTAGCGCAGTAGTTATCGCGTATCTATTTCTATTCAATTTTTGTAATGTGACGTTCAAGTAAGGCAAATGCCACTTTAGAAAATCCTTAAAAACCATTGTGCAGCGCATCTATTTATGACGTTTAGTATTAACCCGGTTATAGTAACGTAAATATCTCCCACTGGTGCTATTTATAACGAGTTGTACACGAAACGCCCTCCTGTAGATTGTCAACATTCGAGAGCACTCAGTCAACTCGCTAAAACTAAAGGCGATTATCACTCGGGATATAACATTAAGTTTTAATACATAAACAAACACTTGCTAAGAATTATCAATGAAAAGATAATTAATGAAAATTTGAGAATTAGGAAATATAAATTTAAAAAAGTAATTATAAAAAAATACATCAACAAAGAAAGAAACTTAACTATTTTAGATTAGTTTAAACCGTCGTTTCGAAAGCTTTGCAGCCATCATTGTTACCATGTTTGGAGATTTATCATAGAGAAGAAGAAACTTATAATAATTTAAAGATGAACTTTAGATTTAATAAATGTCTTGATTGATTGATTCCTCAATATATGTGGTGTATTGTCACCTTTATGTGTGGGCGTGAAGTATTATGAACAACGTATGAGTGATGACTTGGGAGATGCTTTACGAGAAATACACTTTTTAAAAGATTTTCTATTTGCATAAATTATTTAAAAATCACGATGAATGAACGTAAACAACGTATAAAGCATGTTTTTTTTTCAAAGCTTTTCTACTTTTTTAGTAGAATTCTGTATTTCAAGATAAAATAGAGATAATATGAGCAATCGATCTTTTACTAATCCATGTTTTTTTTTTGGCGCGCAAAACTATATAATTCCGCAATAAATAAGTTTGATGTATGAGTAAATCCTTTTCTCCTAACAAACTTTTCCTCAGTTATCGAGGAATTCAGTATCTTTTTTATTTTCCCTTACATTTACGAGGGACGCATAATACAGGCTAAAAGAACAGTACTCACATTTCATTCATACATAAAATCAGGCTACAGTTATTTTTCGGTTATTTAATGTTTGAGAGAAATTTGCATTGAAAACAACTTGCTAAACGAAAAATCATGACATATAAAGACATGCCATGTAATTTTAACAGTTTTGTTTTTTGAACGTTTGTTCTTCCCTTTTTATAATTTTAACATTCGGAGAATTCTGCAATTTTGGATGAATGTCATTAAACAATTTTTTTATTATTGTTCAAAGTGATCGTTCTGTGATGAGAGAATGCTCTGTTAATCTAAGTTGTGTTCGTCTCTTCAAACCGGCATAGTTAAGCGACTGTTGCCTGCGAACATGTACTCTTATCTGTAGTAACTGTTTCTCCGCTTATCAATCGAGTGTGGTTAATATTAGACAATAAAAAACTAATAACCATTGTAAATAGGTACGCCGTAATAATTATTAAGAAATAAAGATTTAGAAAAAGATAAGGCACAAGATTTTAAAAATAGTATCTGCAAAATTTCAATTTCGCCGAATTTGAGACATGCAAAACAGACCGTCTTCACTCGCAATTTGCAGAGGCGTGATGACAACTTTCACATGTGTAGCAAATTGAATCTCTGCCGGTGAACCAGTATTGTGACTGGACAAGTTTTGGTTTGTGATACACTTGTAAGTTGTAATGCATGTGTATTACGTAACCAGTATCAAAGTCCACCTGCATAGTGGCCACAGTGTAACTTCAACAGATGACGATTGGAGCCTTACATTGTTGTGTGTTTAATTAAATTTATATTGATTCACTCATTTACATGTTGAATATATTCGTATTTGAATGCATTCGAATAACTAGTTTTATAAAAACGTAGATAAATTCAAATGTCGATGGATTTAAAAGACTTCGCTTTAATCCACGAGTTAGTGTTACAATAACAATTTCAAAGAAATACGTAAACACTCAATGTCCTGACAAACGTATTAATATTTGTTTCAGCCGTCATAAGTATACACATGTAGTTGCGTAATAAAAAAAATCTTGCAATAACCATCCAGTAAATGATATCATTGAATAGCGTCTGCACTTGAAAGCCTCGCAGTTAGAACTGGCAAGTTTACGACTATAAAATTATTTTCAATTGTTTTTTTTTTAAGAAATATTACATTTTAAGTTCACACAATTCGATGTCTATGATATTTCTTTTTTTTTTTTTGTTCCATTTTAAGGCAAAGGGATCGAGCCCATTCAGCCAGATATATTGTATTTCACTTTATTTTAAGTTCACACAATTCGAAGTCTGTGCCTAATTTTGGCGGGCAAATGTGCTGTCAGTTTTTCAATTGTTTTTTAAGATATATTTCATTTTATTTTAAGTTCACATTGTAATTCATATCTAATTCAATGAAAATAAAAGCGAAAGTTCTCTCGAAATCCGCTTGACATACAAAGATGAAATTTGACAGAGAGGTAGTTTATAGTTAGTTGACGTCTGCAAAGTACGGATTTTGCAACAGGGCCAGATTAGGGAGTTGTAAGGGCTCTCGCAGGTTTGTATATTTTTTTGCTACAAACTAGAAATTTGACGGAGAGGCAGTTAGTAGATTTTGCAACAGGGGTGTGGAAGGCATTTTCTGTTGACTGAAATATGAAACATCTTTAAACTTCACAGTACTTTATATCTTCATTATTACGCAGACGTAGTCGCGGGCAACTGCACATAAAACTATATATATATATATATATTTATTCAATAGAAAAAATAAACTTTTGTAACAATTTTTAGGCCCTACATAACAGTTTTGCATTGCCACTTTTTTCAAAAAATAGTTATAATAAAACTACAATAGTATTTTGTATGATTTTTATTTGTATCTATATTTGTACGTAGTGTGTATACTAATTTTAAAATTTTATTTATAATGATTGAAAAGTATCAGATATTTTTTTGCTACAAACTAGAAATTTGACAGAGGCAGTCTAGTAATTTTGCAACAGGGGTGTGGAAACATTTTTTGTTGACTGAAATATGAAACATCCTGCACAGTCTTTATATTATCTATCGCGGGCAACTATTATATAAAGAGGAAACATTTGATTGTTTGTATGTATTGAATAGGCTCCGAAACTACTGGACCGATTTGAAAAATTCTTTTACCATTAGAATCGTAAAAAATCATGAAAAGATAATGCATAAATGTTGTTTCAGCGACATTGGTGGTGCTGGGTGTTGACTTTAGTGGTATTAAGCCTGGCTAGAGGAGAACGCTTTACTATGGGCTACTTAACAGGATCACAGCGAAGACCTGGAGACTTTAACTATCCACGACCTGGAAGAGTTATCTCCGGTAACTTATTACTTTATCATACTCTTAGAAACAAAAAATTTGTAAGAAAATATTTATATATAAATTAGAATTAACTACAATGTATATTGAGGTAAAATAAAAGTATTTTAGCAAAATAAAAAAACAGATGATGGAATTTGATATGCAACTTTGAATGTATAGAAGTAACACTTCACCACGAAGACCGCAGAAGAGCATATTATGTATATGTAAATTAATATACTTGAAAGGCTTTAAAATCTCACACACAAAGGGATTTCAAATCCTAAAGTTTTAATGGATCATAAAAGGTATACTTTTGAGTTACTAAACACATAAATGTATACAATTAACACCTTTATTGCCTAAGGCAGAAGTGACATATTTATATATACCTACAATAAGTATATGACCCACATTCAGTTTTAATTTAATATATAATATGTAATTAAATATTATGACAGACTAAGGTGTGAAGTTCGAATAAATTACTCATGGTGATCTTAATACATCATTTACAAACGACCGGTTACTTACGAATACGCGTCTTGAACTGACACACCTTCTTTAATTTTTCGACCCGCGTATTTTATAATTCGCTTCTATCGCAATAAAATTATTGTCTATTTAATTCTAAAATTTAAAGCTTAAAATAAAAACCTTGTTGTTTTTCTTAATTTTTTTTTTATAATAATATTACGTAACTAAATATATAATTCTTACTTTCGATATTTGCTTAACGAGTTTTCAACTTGAGGCGAAGTATATTAATATCTTTAGTAATTACAAAATATTATAAACCATTCGCTCTCAATTCGCAACTGTTCCCTTGATACAAACTTTAATGACAGTTTTGAAACATAAATAATAAATCTAAAGTAAAAGTATAATTTGACACTGGACTTAAGCATCGCCGAAAGCAAAACAAATAAAGACTGGCAGTTATTAATAATAAATAAGAAATATATTGCTAGTATGTCTAGATGTTTAAAAATGTGTGGGACTAATTGCTTTTTTGTTGTTTAGGAGCAATTTCGATGGCTGTTGACGAGGTTAACCGCGAGCTTTTAGGCCCGATGGGTCATTCGCTGGAGTTTGTGGTTGCTGAAACTTATGGACAAGAAGAAGTTTCCATACGACAGGTACTCTCTATACTTCTCAAACTTTTTTGTGATTTATATGTATTTATGAATAATCATATTGCATTAATTAAATATATAGATTTTTAGATGTAAATAATCTCCCTTTGGTAATTTTTTGCAGTATTTTAGCCCTTCTTTGAGAATGGCAAATTGAATAGTCCATTAATTAATAGATTTTTTAAATTTCTTTTAAACTCTTCTACAAATTGTACTAAATAACTTTCTTTCATTGAAATTTTTAGTTCCACTTCCTCATTTCTAGTTAATAAAAAGTTGGTAACAAAATGCTCACAGAAAAGAGTTGGGATAAAATTTCTCCAATCGTGTGCAAAATTACTTGTGAGTTCGAGCGCACATTCCTCTCAGAAGCCATTATTCTTTCGCAGGCTGTGCACACAGATTGGCGAGACAATATTTTCTGTGCACGATAAATATTATTATAGGTTTAATATAGTCGTTCTAACCTTTATTTTCAAATAATTGTTGAGCTGTCTACGTTTAGTCCAATAAGTGTGTGTCTTCCAACTTTTCTCCGTATTTAAAGACTTCAAATATTGATCAGACTACTTGTGTATGTTAGGGAATATATGACTCAATTGCTTTTACCAATTATCTTTATATAGGTACCTATTTCCTAAGAAAAATTACCCATTTCATATTGACAAATAAATATTCTAGTATTATCTTCTAAATTGTATAGACAGTGATTGTGAATGTGAATTAACTAATTAGAAAGATTCTACGCTTACAAGTGTTCCTTTTGAATAATTTAATTCGACATTTTGAAAGCTTTGCATCAGGCCACGGCGAGATTGGTGTGTTTTGTATCCAAATTATCTTTTTCAAAAATATTGTGAGCTTATAAGCCGCGTAGAGTATTTTGAATAAATTACGTTAGGGGGATTTGTTTGCATATTTACTCAAACAATTAACATTAAATAAATAGATTAAAGTAATAATGTGTTCATGTTCCACGATTCAAATGCTTTCTTCAATTTTCCCAATTTATCCTTACAATTTCACATAACTAGAACTTTTACTATTAAGTGTAATAAAAGTAAAAACATCAAACTATTAATAAATTGTAACTTATATTTAATGGGAGGAGTTGCGTTTTATGGGTCATATCTCTTGGTTTACAATGGCTGTAACTCGGCAAGTTAGTGAAAACCGAATGGACACTTGATCTTGGCGTCAGCAATTAATTTCCCAGAATACTTCCGTTACTTTATGTGGTCCGCAGCGAAGGATACTAAATTTTAATAGAAAATGTTCTTTTATCTTTTTTATTATACTTTAAATCTTTTTCATGCATATTGATCAAGCTTCTTTTAAACTAAATTCTTAAAAGGTTCACGATAAATATATTTTTTTTAAACTGCGCCTATATTCCAAACTTTCTAAAATAACCCTAAGAAAACAAAATAAACACCAACCGCCTGTAATTAAAAGCAAAAGTTGTTGAAATTTATCACTGTCATTAGATTAACGATCTTTTTTGAAGTTTCCATGCTTTTTTCATCTTAAACAAGGATTGTTTACGACATAAATTAGCCATTTTATTCATTAATGTTTACAATTAGATAATATCAACAATCAATTCATTACCGCTAGTGCTGTAATATCCAAATATATTTCAACATCAACTAGAAACGTCTGCCCTCATCTGGTACATGTTAAAATACTTGTTTTAATGAGAAATGCAATGTCAACACAAACTACAATGAATGTGGTGAAACTGGAGAAGGATGTGTTTGTATATTTAAAAGGATAATATTGTGAAATTAATTTCGTAAAAAAATCTGGGTGATTCCGTTGAACACTTGGAGCCGAAAATGAGGTATTTAGTATAAGAAACCATTTTTTTTCTGAAAATCCTGAATTTAATCATTAATTCGATGGTCACCCTATGGCATAAAGTTAAAGAAGGAAAATGGTATTTATTTTCTTAATTTCTATATTTAAAAACCTCGAGAGCTAATTTAATCATCACTTATTAGAAAAAGATAGAGCAATATATTTAAAACAGTTTACTTAAATAATGCTAATAAAAAATTAGCTAACAAATATTTTAAGCAAATTAAAAAAAATCTATACAATTTCCTTAACGGAAACAATAAATTATGTGATAAGGAAAATAAATAAGGTGTACGAAGCCATGCTCAGTTTCTCCCCTATTGCTGTCACTAAAAGATCGTGGTGCCATTACTCTTCCGTTGACAATATCAACAGATATACCGCCTATTGGTTACCATACCATACCCTCGATCATAATAAATGGATGAAAAATAATTCTATCGGATTTGCGCCCATATTACGTACCCACATGTCGGATTATCTGCGTACTATTACATATTAGGCATATGTTTCATATAGATAGCAAAAGTTGTTAAGAGCTTATAGCTTGTTATTAGATGTAAAAATATTCTTTAATAGTTTAATCTTTTACTCCTTTTATTTTAACTTCAAAAGGAAGATAAAAAAATGCTTAACTATATTTTAAAATTCTGTTCTATGACATAAATAAAAACTATAAATCGTTTTCATTTTTCAATTAAGTAAAAAAAAGCTATTGGTCTTTAAAGTTGTATTAAAAATGTGAAACTCTATGAATACTTGGCGCACCACATAACTAAAGAATGAAGATTTTAAAGGTCATTCACCTAACTCGTCTAGTTACTCAACTATGGAACGATCTACCACCTATCTTTACTATCGTGTTTGACATAATGTTCTATTAGAGAGTCCAGCAGATTTATATCGATAGGGTGAGCATTTACTTTGTAAATATTGAGAGTTTTACGTAAATTTAAATTTCAATCGTTATATACATTATTGTATCTAATTTGACTATGACAAATTCGAGTATTATTATATATTTAATATGATGTATTCAATAATTTAAACTTGCTAATATTTATTCTTCAATATTAGTATTTGAGTTCATTTAAAATATTTTTTATTCCAAACTTCTTAAAGAAAAAGTAATTATAGTTCAAATTTGTCTGTTAAACATTACAATTATAAATCACTATAAGGTTGGCAGTTTACAGCACGATCTACAGAAATAGGTTCTATTAATATCGAGAGGGCGTGTTAGATGCTAATGTCGTTGAGGGCGCAAGAAGTAACATCGCTCAGTTACAGAGAGTGCCACTACAAACACACCCATTTACAGACGCCAGCTTTGTCTCAGGAAATTCCAATTGTTTTCTTGATAGAAGAGACGAGAAAAAAGATCCATTGTTAAATTGTGTTGAACATTTTCAGTTAAACAAGCATGTTCTTTTTGATAAATAATATTGCGTTACAACTAAGCATTTGTTTCTTTTTCTGGTAGAATAAATTTTAATCGAATTAATATTTAATTGAATAAGCTTTTTCTCTTTGTTAACTGAAAGGGCTTTGTGTGAATAATAATGTAATATCTATTATTTAGATAAAGCATATAGTTTCAGTCGACAAGAAAACTTATTCAGAAAAAAAATCAGTTGGAAATGAATCAATCTGCGGTACGTATACCTCTAGACTTTTACATTCTGTATTCACGCAACTATTTTCTCGTACATTAGTTGCAAATTTTATCTACTCCGTAGTAATGTTTATTCATTTCCTTTCTTTTTCTTCCGCTCAATGACTCGGAATCGACGACCTCATTGAGACATATTTATTCTCTTCGTCGAGAATTTACTGGCGAGAGTTAATTGCAGTTCGTTGTTATATAAGTGACTACACTTATATAACCAACTTATATAACAGTTATATATCCCTTCTAACTGTCCTATTTAAAATTATTTTAATTAGGTTATTATAAACTGCCTTTCCTTTATAATAATTTGTTCCGATCAAATTAGGACAAGTAGCAGTAAAATCTTTACTAAATCTTACAGCGGAGTTTTGACAAGAAAATGGCATCTCGTGTTCTCCATTTTGAGTCTTTCTCCTATGGCATTTGATTTCGATGCCAGTTTGATGCGCAAAAGTTCCGGGTTCGACATATATTTTTAAAAAATGTATTTATTTCTCGTCTGGATGTTGATACCTACTGATAGAATAATTCTATATAGCATAATTTATTTATTATGATTAACGCTTAATGAAAACACTGGTATAGGAAAATAATTCAAGACATGATGAGAAAAGTGAATGCTTAATGCTTTCAGACAATATTTCGTCCAGTTTATGTATTATATAAAGGAGCTTATTCACTCAGCTTGACAATTTAAAATAAAAGCATATAGCGGGAAGCCAACGATTTATGATGTTTTCACGATATACTTTTAACAGAGTTAAAATTGCGGTTTCAGTGAACCGCTGTGGTATAGTAGTTTGTCAAGCGTAAATTGGACACATCCATAAAATTGTTTTTACGAGGCTTACTTTATCACCGTGAAATGCTTTCTTATTAAGAATTAAATATAGTTAACCTTTGTACCATGAAAGCACCATAAAAATGTAATACAGAAAATATATTAATTATTTTTGTACTATGTGAAGCCGAATTATCACCGAATGAGTCAGTCACTCACTGATTTACAGAAATTTTAGGCATACTTCCCGTTATCTCCGTTTGACCGAAACTCAACTCTAAACCGGAAATAAGAGCGATATCTCACAAACCACAAGAGCCGTAAGGATATTGTGGCAAATGTGATCTAATTATGAAACGAATTTTTGATTTTAAAAACCTCTATCATTTTTCTCATTAAGAGCGCGTTATTGCTTCTTCTTTCTTTGTTGCATCTTTGCATGTTAGAATTTTGTTGGTTACAATAGTGAATTTCTAATGGATAGTTGGTACCATTAGTAAATTTTCTTTAATTTTTCCATACAGGCATATCTTGGAAAGTAGGAGGTTTTGAAATAGTGCATAATTTGACTTAGAAAGGGAAGAACTTTTTGAAAGCATAATTTTTTAGGGATCATTTACCAAGCACTTTTTTAAAGCCACTCAGTCAAGGGGCCAAAGTTTAAAAAAAAAACTACCTAACAGAATGTGTTATGTTTAATATAAATTATAAAGTAGGATATAAAATATTTTAGCCTTTCTTTAACGTGTGGAAATCCATTACAGTTTTGAACACGCGTTAACATTTTTCCTAACTGAAAATCTTTATTGCTCACCTACCAAATGTTAACCCATTTATTTTAATTAAGCAATTTGCAGGCTCGAAATAGAAATCATGCGACAATAACATCAGATAGGGCCCGTATTCAAATGATAGCCTAAAAAGATACGAAACAATAAAGCGCTTTTTACTGAATTTTAATTCGTACAGGTTGCGGCTTTATGGGCGGCCAATGTTTCAGCTTTTATTGGGCCACAAGAAACTTGTGTGCATGAAGGTCGAATGGCAGCTGCCTTTAATTTACCAATGATTAGTTATGTAAGTATTTAATGGGGTCATCGCTACTGTTACATCTGTCCCATCGATCTATAAATAATCCTTAATAAGAGTACTTACTGTTAAAGAGTTTTTGTTTTAAATTTCAGCTATGGTTGTAATAAGAACAATGACGTGCTAAAGTGTAACCACTGAGTAAAATACCTAAGTCATACTTCTTTTTACAGTACTGTCGTGACGTGGCGAGTTCTAACAAGCGAGTTTACTCAACGTTCGTCCGCACCAGACCCTCGGACACTGACATTTCACGCTCCGTCGTTGCAGTTCTTACACACTTCAGATTCATGCATGTAAATATTTACTTTTATCTTGAATATTATTCAAGTCCCTCTCAACTTGACCGATGTGCATTGTCTTATAGACGCGCAGATATTTTTCTGAGGTACCAGTTGCCTGCGCTAATTGGCCGCATAAACAAAGTGCGGTTACGCGACTAGTGTAAAAAAGTATTTATGAAGCTTTAATAATATTAAATTAGTATTTATAAAAGTACAAAACAGAGAAGTTCACTGATATTTTTCTTCTATTAGGTAGCGTTTGTTTATCTCAAGGCACCAAACCATGACTTTTCACGATTGGCTCTTGCTATTATCGCAGCGGCAAGAGAAAAGCAAATATCAATAAGAGCAGCTCAGGCGTACAGACAACCGTATTTATATGAGAATTCCAAAGAAAACTACACAAGAAATCCTTTTCTAGATATTGTGAGAGAAACTTACAAAGATACTAGAAGTGAGTTGGAATCAATTCTCGCTTTTGCTATTTTGAAATTGCTTGAAAGTAAATAGTTATATTTAGTTTAAATATAATAATAATAAATATATATAATGCCTTGACACAAAAGACAACACCAACACCCACACCCAAAGCATAATAACTCTTTTTTAATATTTTCACTGTAATGTAATTAGCTCCTTTTAGGATATTCATTTTATACGTTTCTCAACCCGACTTAAGGATTGTCAAAAACGAAATTGAATATTTTAGACATAAACTTTTCCTTTAAACTTTTTATGCGAACTTTATTCTCATTTACTAATTTATGTTTTTAATCACAGTTTACGTGTCTGTTGGTTATTATCACGATCACATTGGGTTAATGTTGGCGCTTGATGCTATGCAACTTCTTGATACTGGTGAGTATTTTTTAAAATTAGTTCAAACATGATAAAAAATACAGGACAGGATACCAAAAATATGATAGGAGTAGCATTACAAAATTATTATAAAATGCAATTCCCTTTAATGTCTACTACAGTTTTAATTGAATATTACCTAATAGCTTAAAAGCCCTTTTAAATTAATATCTACTTCAATTTCCTACAACGAATCACTTTAGTATATTAAACACTTTATGCTTTAGAATATTTAGTGTACATTTAGATTTAAATTTAGTATGTGCAAAATCAAACCAACATAATAAAGTTAACAGTCGCAAGTTTTTAAACGATTAGGTATGCTATCGGCAACAATGAACTACTAATTACTAATACTGTTTTTATAGTTTTCTATAGTCACATATGCTTCTATTTTTAATCATTATTATTTTATTTTATTAAAAATAATTTATTTGATAATTGGGAAGGAATTTATAATGTACTTTTATAATTAGGTAATCTAAAAAATTAACGATCTTCTGTTTTAAACCTAAGAAAACTAATAAATCAAAACAACAAACAAAGATAAATACGAAACACACGTGTATCCATCCAATCTTATCGAACAAAAGGATGTCTAGAGAAATTTCTGCATTGACGCGAAATTTCCTATTTAAAAGTTCGGCTATTTCTTCGTATACTGTTCTCCAATCTCCAACATCACTGTTTACTTTTTTAAATTGTATTATTGCCTATATACCTCTAAATGTATGCATGTTATTTCGAAATATCAGTTAATAAGTAAACATTCATCCTATTCTATATCGATTCTGGGAAGTTAACGGGTGCCTACCTATTAAAAATGTTAGATTATCTTATACTAGCTGTTGCCAGCGACTTCATTCGCGTAGTAGTGAAGATATAAAGTACTATGAAGTTTAAATTTTAACATGAAAAAGTTATTGTGACATTAATGTAATAGTTAGACATATGGTATCGCAGACTTTTTTTTGTAGATATTGATGTTCTCTATAAAACTGTTGTACATCACTTTGCTCTATTGTCAATAATTTCCGCAGCGTACGCAATATGATTTTTTTTTTGTATTTTTTTCACACTTTGAGTTACATTATTGAAATTTTCATCCGGGTTTTTGAAAATATTCTATAGCCTATGTTCATCAGGGATAATGTAGGATTCTAATGGTAAAAGAATTTTTCAAATCGGTCCAGTACTTTCGGAGCCTATTCAATACATACAAACAATCAAATGTTTTATCTTTATATATTAACTAGCAGTTGCCCGCGACTACGTCTGCGTAATAATGAAAATATAAAGTACTTTGAAGTTTAATGATGTTTCATATTTCAGTCAACAGAAAATGCCTTCCACACCCCTGTTGCAAAATCTACTAACTGCCTCTCCGTCAAATTTCTAGTTTGTAGCAAAAAAATTATACAAACCTGCGAGAGCCCTTACAACTCCTTAATAACTCCTTTGCAAAATCCGTTCTTTGCAGACGTCAACTAACTATAAACTATCTCCCTGTCAAATTTCATCTTTGTATGTTAAGCGGGTTTCGAGAGAACTTTCGCTTTTATTTTCATTGAATTAGATATGAATTAAAATGTGAACTTAAAATAAAATGAAATATATCTTAAAAAACAATTGAAAAACTGACAGCACATTTGACCGCCAAAATTAGGCACAGACTTCGAATTGTGTGAACTTAAAATAAAGTGAAATACAATATATCTGGCTGTATGGGCTCGATCCCTTTGCCTTAAAATGGAACAAAAAAAAAAAGGAATATCATAGACATCGAATTGTGTGAACTTAAAATGTAATATTTCTTTAAAAAAAAACAATTGAAAATAATTTTATAGCCTATGTTCATCAGGGATTTTTTACGATTCTAATGGTAAAAGAATTATTCAAATCGGTCCAGTAGTTTCGGAGCCTATTCAATACATACAAACAATCAAATGTTTCCTCTTTATATAATAGTATAGATATAGATATATTAAATAAATCCAACAGTCATAGACTTTAGACTACTATGCGTGTCATAAGAGTATATTCCTTGGTCTCATTATTAAGAATATTGTCTGAATAGTAATTGTTAATTATTCTAAGCGTCATAACGATAAGATGTGTGTTCACATTTCTCAGGTGAATATGCGGCAATAGGCGTAGATGTGGATATGTACGAATCAGCTGAAGCTTTACGTTACGTAGCTGGACCTCTTCGTCGGGAGCCTGTACCACGAGCTCTACGTGCATTGCGCGCCTATCTCGCGGTTGCACCATCACCATCAAAGTCATACCCAGCATTCTCTAGCGAAGTTAACAAGCGGCTTCAATTACCACCTTTCAATTTTACCAATCCTTTGGCTACATTTGGTGGTGAAAAGTTGGTAAGAATATTGAACTGAATGCCCAAAAATAGGCGAAGAATTAATTATAATTAACAAGAAAGTAAACAATAAAAACAATATAAATTAAATAAAACAACAAACATTTTACAAATAAATTCATCTTGAATACAAAATTAATTAGTAGCAACTTACTTACAGCTTTAGTTAAGAACATTTACAGTCCCATTTTGCGAGTAAAGTAGGTTAGAAACCCTTGACATAATGAGGAATTCCAATTACACGAAGTAGGTACAAGATGTCAGCGAAACAGTATTCATTTGTTTTAGTAATAGAAACAAAGTGAATGTTAGGTTAAAACATTGTGCAAATACTTTAACACGAATTCACTTATTATAGTTTTAAGGCGCATTTTGTATGCAAAGTACATTAACACAAATTATTTTACGGTATAATGCAAATTGCTTCGTTATTAAGGTCCGGATACATAAAACCAATGCTTTATTTATTAAAAATACAAACAACAGATCCCAGTAGAAGCAGCATGGTTACATGACGCAGTTTGGGTTTACGCGAGAGCATTAGCTGATACCTTAACGAATGGAGAAGATCCTCGTAACGGCAGATATGTTGCAGCTAGAATGAGGAATAATTCTTATAAGAGTGTAATGGGGTGAGAAACACAAGATAATTTAGAGAAAATTATGCCGAAGCCGGGTATTATTTAATTGTCTGAAACAAAGCCCCTTTATTATTATTTTCACTTATTAAGTATTTTGATACATTTTAGATATAACTGAAACAAAAGCGTTTACTTGCCAAATAAATCTGATTTAAAATATTTAACATTAAAATTTATTAGCTAAAGTCGTACACTCGAAAACAGTTAACATATAAAATTTAAGTGGAGAGTTCCAGAATTGTTGAACGATAAATTTGGCACACTTTCGTCGTCCGTCAGCACAGTTGTAAATTTCAATTTCAGATAGTATTTTTCACAATCTATTATTGCTTTTTCAGCACACATTTTTTAATTCTTTTTTTTTTTACATCTCATTGAATGATTCACAGATATACAGTCCATATGGATGAATGTGGTGATGCAGAAGGAAACTATACTCTATTGTCTTTGGATCCATCTAAATCACCAGGATTGTACCCTCTGGCTGTATTGCATCGAAATACACCTGTGAGTACTTATAGCCTTATTTAGGCTGAAAAAAATTTTTTAGCTTTTAAGAAGAAGCTGACTCCTTCGCTGTTAATTGTTTTATAACATATAATATAAAATTCTATTCACATATTTATTTTCTAATAATTACATCATCAAAATTAAAACTCGCTTTGTGTAACTAACACCTTTTAACATAATAATAACAAGATAGAAGACAGTTCGAGATCTAGATAAGTTCAAATCGAGATTTAACAGGCGGGACACGCGCACTCGGCAAATCGCTATGCGCACAGAATATGTTATATAACTATGTATTAAGAATGTACGTGTACAAATTATATCAGTTTTTGGCTTGCAAGATGCACTTTTGTGCCAAGAATAATTTCAATTCGCGTACATATCAATTTAACGACTCTATGAATAACACGAGAGCCTTAAAGTGGGACGAACGAATTATATACTAATGCTTTTAATAAATTTTATTAACATTTTATTATATTTGAAACGATGGTGTGTAATAAATAGGTACATCTCGGACATTTAAAGGAATACATAAAATATATTTCAAATACTAAATGTATTATGAAAATATAAATATGAGAAAGCTTTATGTAGTAGGTTAATACGAAATAACATCCGGTCATACTCCAGCGGTGTACAACTCTGTGAAAAGTTTTATTACCATAGTTTGATTATATTATTGATAGACGGAAATAGGTTACTTCTGTTTTTATTTTTATAAAATATCTGACATTATCTCTGTTTGGCTCTTTTAGCTCTTTTCAAATGATAAATTTGTATTTAAATTTTAATCAATATAAACATTATAAATATCTCTTGACATGCCCAAGTATATCAGTTTTATTTTTTAATACAGGAAGTGCGATTTTTACGTGAAATGAAATGGCCAGGTGGAAGGGTACCCTCGTCCGAGCCGCCATGTGGATTTCGCGGTGAAAAATGTGTCAGTAAGTATATATCATTAAAAGAACTTAACTATAAATATACGGATTATAGTAACATGAAGAAATCACTTAACAATGACCTTGGTTATGTTCCCTTAATGTGTAATACTTGTAGCAGAACTAACAAAATCAGTGTGTGGTCGTCTTAACAGCCTGCGTCACAAAAGCAAACTTGTAAACTAAAAAATAATATAGTGAGAAAGCTTTTACTGGCGTTTGACTGTGAGCAAGTTATTTCGTACGTTTAGACATCAAAGGAAAGTAATGGCATCTTAGGGACAATGTAGAACAGGCGCCCATCAGACACAGTCGTCTTCCAGCTACTTTAATGATGTGGAATTTGCAGTGTTTTATTCTTTTATAGTATTTTATTTTTAAGAAAAATTAATTACCAAAACTACATTTACATAAATATATGGTCAAAACAAATAACATCGAAATTCTAAACAATATTTTTAAAAACACAACAATAGTTTTAACTACCCAATAGTTCAGTGAATCTTGTCAAGGAAAACTACGAGCACATTATAACGGATATTTATTACACTAGATAAGGAATTAAATGGAGAACTGATAGTCCGTACTATCTCAAAAGATATATAAAAGAGAGATTTTCCATCCGAAATAGACTTTATTTCTCTTTCCTCAATTTACTCGCGGCTTAGACCGTTTTATTTCATCTTTGTCCCAACAAACTTGGGATTTATTGTTGAATTGAATTATAATCTGTTTCTCTGTTACCTTCAATAAAGCTAATCCAATTACTTTTACTTGCAAAGGTATCTCTTACTTTATATATCAATTAAGAAAAGTTGGTTGATATAATTCTGATTTATTCTCATGACATTTTGTTTTTAACGAGTTCATGCTCTTCTTTATTCTGCTATTTTTACAATAACCTCTGACGTAGATGAAGAACGAGCGTTAACCACTTATCTTCCTCCACAATCCACTTTCACTTCATTATTATACCAAAGAAAACGTATATACATATACGACATAGGTAAATATGTATATTTATTTTTTAAATTTATTTCTTATACTGTAGGTCATGTTGGGGCTTGGACTCTGGGAGCCGCTGGTGCCGCCCTAGCATTATTAGTGTTAGCAGCATTAGCTCTATACCGTGGCTGGAGATACGAACAGGAATTAGATTCGTTGCTGTGGAAAATAGATTTTCGGGATCTTCATCTACCTGATGCTGAGGGACAAAAAGCAGCCTGCAAACTGAGTAGGTAAACTAATTATAATTTATTTGAGTTTTTAGTGTACATTTTTGTTCTTGTTTATGGAAAATAAATATTTTATATTTTAATTAGAAGTAGTTTGTCAGAGCTAATTTTTTCCAGCAAGATAGTAGCACAGTTGCGAATGCAAACGCGAATTCGGGAGCAGTAACAACTTCTAATGAGAAGAGCCAGACTCCAGGCAGTGGTGGTGTACGTTCCAGCCAAGTATCACTTAGCTCTAATCCTGATTTGGACTTCAGATACTCTGCAATATTTACAGAAGTAGCACTTTATAGGGGACGTTTATTAGCTGTCAAACGTGTACGACGACATCATATCGATATTACAAGGGAGATCAAAAAAGAGCTCAAGATAGTAAGTAAAAAATTTCTTATTAGTCTGTGACCTAATCACCTCATCAATCTTTTACTATCAAAATCTGAACATTCATGAAATTAAAACTCGTCAAGTGTAGTTTTGATAACTTTCTAACAATTAGCACAAACAACAGAACAGTCCTTCGAGATGACTACATACATTTTATAAAGATGGAATTAATAGTATAGACACCTAATATTAATAAATACGCCAAAGAAAGACGCATAAAATCGTTGATTTAATATTTATTTTTTATAGATTTTATATACAAGCACACATGAAAATTAACTTTGAAGTATCTCAAAATAACTTAGTGTTTATTTTCAACATGAATAGCCAGTATAATCTATAACCGTAAGATGTAGGTAGTATTCAAAAATATGAATAGAGCTTCTGAGAGAGCGCAGTTACGCCACCCATCACATATATTCATCTTCTATATTTGCTCCTCCTAAATGAACATACACATTCTAAATGTATCTCATTCATATAAATAAAACAAACAAAGGGGGTGCGTCTTCGTAAATATTTTTGTATAACTCGACTCAGACAAATTACACATAATCTATAATATTATAGAAATATAAATATAAAATAGTAGGTACCTGCGTATTTCCACCAATCCTTCTTTTATGAAATATAGCGTTATTTTTCTAGTTCATTCTAAGATAAGATTTTTTTAAATTTGACTAGTGAGTACTGAGTTATTGCAAAATAAACAAAAATAATTAATCAACAATGGATAGGTATTATTTTATTTATTTATCGTAATGAAAATAATGAATGAAAAACATAAATACTCCATTATTTTTCGAATGAAATGACCACAGCAACCAGCATTTTAAAAATATTAGATAACAAAAATTTTCAAATTTCGAACACAAAGAAACTCTCCATGGAATAAAAATATGTAATAACTAATTCTCATCACGAAATAACTCCACCCTTATCAGACTTTAATTCTATTTATCTGATTAATTAAATTGAGATACGAACAGAAAATGTTAATACCTTGAAATGGATGCGTTCCTCCCAGCTTCTAATTAGAGAGTCTCTAAAGAGTTTTACCATTGAATAAATAAGGTTAATTTGTTTAGGAGGAGTGCACACCTACTTCGGAGGATTTACAACACCCACATACATTATAAACACTAGTTTTTGTAGGAAAAATTGTTATTTTGATCATTTTATTTGTATATTTTTAAACAATTATTTTATGCAATTTTCTAAAATAAAATAAAATACGCCCGTGCTCATATCAGGGATAGATAGAGAATATGGGGAAATAGCATTCTTGTCCTGGTCATATTACTCTCGGGCTATTAATAGTAATTTAAAATTCTTGAAATTACCGAGCTTCTCTTAAGATGTAATAAATATGTATATTGAAAATTTTATAGAAAATTTGTACCTCTTGAAAAGGCAACTTGGCTCTCGAAAGGCATAAATTATATTCGAATGTAATCCAATAGTTTGTTTCACTGCGTTTTAGTACAGATTTTATACGAGAAGAAATTTCACTTCATTTTCGAGCACTGTGTAGGTTTGTAAATGCAATACACTTATCATAAAATCTGAAATCTGACAAAACGCTTTTTATTTCATAAAATAGCAGATTTTATGTTTTATTTTTATTTTCCATGCATGACTCGAGTGCATTGACCCTTTTGTTTTCTTTTAATTTTAAATTTTTTTAGATGAACTATTATTTAACAACTGGAAAGCAAATACAAGAGAGTTCAAAACATCTATACGCTGTACTTTTTATATATATATATCTGATTTAAAACAATTTATGTAATAAAGCACAATTTAACAGTTAATTTGATTTTATGAAAATAATTTAAATGAAAACTTTTCTGTGGAGATAAGCATTTTCTTTATCGCCGTGCTATTTTACAGATGCGCGACTTACAACATGATAATGTCAATGGATTTGTTGGTGCGTGCATAGAACCACCTAACGTCTGCGTCGTTTCTGAATATTGTACTAGAGGCAGTCTTAAGGTTAGTCAATAAGTAGACAACAAAATCTGAATGAAAATGATTGATTGCTGTAACCATCGTATTCAGGGTTAAACCGACATGATAGATCGACGTTCACTTCAAACTTGACGTAATTTTATACAAATATTTTTGGGTCCTTTAAACCCAGCATCTATATTAAAATTTATAATTCACATTTACTTTCCTTTCATAATATTACAAGCAATTTTAGTGTTATTTATTTTCAGGATATTTTAGAAAACGATGATATAAAATTGGATAACATGTTTATTGCATCTTTAGTTGGAGATATTATAAGAGTGAGTTTGGTTTTTCTTCTTATATTCTATTATAGGTCCTACATATATTGTCATTTAAGAGAATCCAAGTTGAATTCATAATTAAAATATTTTAACTTTTAACTGATTTTAAGTTGTTATTTTCGATAATATACTTCTACAGGGTATGATATTTCTTCACGAATCTTTACTTCAATTCCACGGGTCTCTCAGACCGTCTAATTGCCTGGTGGATGCGCGTTGGGTAGTCAAGTTGGCAGACTTCGGCTTGAAATCCTTTCGCCGTGGTGAAGTGCCGCCAAATGACCCGACTGCTTTGAGGGCCTATCTCGATAGTATGTCATTTCGTTGTAACTTACTATTAGTACATATTTAAGTTTATGTTTACTCTGACTTATATCATTTTTTTGTAGATCTGGTGTATCTATCTCCCGAGCAACTTCGCGGTAATGGCTGGGGAGGTGACGGTACTGCCTTATTATGTGAGCATTATAACGGTTCTCCTGCTGGTGACGTGTATTCTTTTGGCTTAGTCTTGTATGAATTACATACAAGACGCGGACCTTTCGGACAGGATGCTCCACAACCACGAACTCTTCTGCCAAGGATCGCTTCACCTATTCCAGTTCCTTTTAGGTAGGTATGTGTCTGATAGAGGTCATTGTCGTTTAAATCAGATCTGTTGCTCCTTTACTAGAAAAAAAATATTTCACCTACACTTCTAAATTTTTTAAAATAAATTCGAAACCGCTATTGCTTCCATAAAAGGCTTTATCGTCCATAGGGAAGCACTAGCGGGTCCGTTAGGAATCTATGGTTTAGATTGATTGTATCAAATATCCAAAATTGTGTGGATTTTAAAAATAATATTCCTACATTTGTATTGTAATAGACCTCCGTTGGAAGCTTTGTCAGGAAGCTTTGATTGCGTTCGTGAGTGCTGCACTGAATGCTGGGCTGAAGATACACTACTAAGGCCTGACTTTAAATCTATAAGAACACGATTGCGTCCGCTGAGGAAAGGCATGTAAGTAACCTGTCAAAATATAGAGCATATAAATGTACCTATATTTTTATGAAGTATTTTTTAAATCGGAAACAGGAAACCAAATATTTTTGACAATATGATAGCAATGATGGAGAAGTATGCTAATAATTTAGAAGTTTTAGTAGACGAAAGAACAGATCAATTACAAGAAGAGAAGAAGAAGACAGGTGAGTATAAAAAGTTAATAAAACATCAATATAACAGTAGTTACATAAAAATCTTTATTATTTTTAAATTTCAGAGGCTCTTTTAGAAGAAATGCTACCAGCTCCAGTAGCTGATCAACTGAAAAGAGGGCGACGCGTTCTTCCTGAAAGTTATGACTCTGTTACAATATATTTCAGTGATATAGTTGGTTTTACAGCCATGTCTGCTGAAAGTACACCATTGCAGGTATTTTTTTTTTGTAAATTTCTACATTACCATTTCGGTTACCATCAAAAATAGAGGAGATACGACTTAATATATTATCTTATAAAGTGTATCATAGCAGTCTGATTGTTGACTGTACTACAGTTGCGTATATTATTGGTTGCAGGTTGTAGATTTCCTCAATGACCTTTACACATGTTTCGATTCAATATTGGAGAACTTCGATGTTTATAAAGTTGAAACTATCGGAGATGCTTATATGGTGGTCAGTGCCATTATCAATTTTTACATATTATTAAATTTTGATCGACATAAGAAACAAATGTTTGTAATTTAGGTGTCAGGCTTACCTATAAGGAATGGCATCGCTCATGCGGGCGAAGTGGCGTCCATGGCTTTAGCACTTTTATCTGCAACCCGCGCCTTTCGTGTCAGACACCGACCTGATCAAAGGTTACTTCTTAGAGTTGGAATACATTCAGGTATAACACATACGAATAGAATTCACCCATACCATAGTATTACCCACTATTTATTATATTTTAAAGATTGATATTTTCATTACAGGTCCAGTATGCGCCGGAGTTGTCGGATTAAAAATGCCAAGATATTGTTTATTTGGTGATACAGTGAATACTGCTAGTCGTTTCGAATCTACTGGAACACGTAAGTATTTGAATTAAGGGAGAATAATCCAAGACTCCATGCCAGATCACTAAAATCTCGAAAACTAACAAAATATTTCATAATTATATTTATAGTTATAATAGTGTTACTTTATAATTATCAAAACTTTTAGCTCTAAAAATCCACTGCAGCGCTGCTTGCAAGTCATTATTAGATAAATTAGGAGGCTACATTCTCGAGGAGAGAGGGATAGTGGCAATGAAGGGCAAACGTGACCAATTGACATATTGGTTGCGTGGTGAAGAAGCTTCCGCTGCGGAAGCGCGCCAGAAAATGAGAGCATCTCGCGTGAATGTTGTGCAAACACCAGTCTCAAATGAAAAGCGAGGACCACGGAGCTCTTTGAAAAGTAGGAGTTGGAAGAACGAAGTCACTGGTTTGCATAGGTATTTTAAAATTAATTTGAAATAACTACGAATATTATTGTTATTTATGTTATAATTTCTAAGACCACTATATATTATTTATAATAATTATTTTGTTAAATTAAATTTCCTTTTTGTCAATTACTTATAATTTGCATTTTAACAGTGTGTGATGTATTATGTGTAATTACTTATAGGCAATTGGAATTTTGAATAGTTTTGTATTAAAGCGAATTATTCTAGATGTTGCAGTTTAGAATCACCAAAGAAACTAAGATTTGCATCAGGAAATCTATTAGAATCGCATACAGATAGTATACTGCATCATAGAAGCGATGAGTATCTTATGGAGGTAATTTTTTATAGTATTGTGCCTTCATGCACTTCATTTAAGGCGCAGCCCATTAATGGAGACAACTGCCATTACAAATGTTGTTATCGTCCAGGTTAACAAGCCACACTCCCTTCAGGCCGAATCTGAAATTAGGCTACTTCAGCCTTTGTGATGGTACTACACTAGGCTAATAGCCATCATCATTCCGACTAACACTAGATATTGCTGGTCGGTTCGCTATTTACGCTCCAGCAAAATGACAATTTACGCAAATATTAGTATTTAAAATCTTTTACATGTTCTAGGTGATCGGTGACAATAGAACGAAAAGCGATTTACTAGAAGCACCAGCCTTACGTCACGAGCACACAAGTGCATCATGTCCTATAATAGAGCAAGTGGAATCTCAAGAACAACCACTCCTCCTTCCTTCTTATGCGCTTGCACACCCCCCAACAAAACCGTGTGATATAAAATTGGTCATTAATGGATGTACTTATAATGATAAAAATGAAGAAGCTGGTATTCCTCTTTTAACGGACATTTAATAAAGTCAGTTTTACTAGTATAAAAACTTGGAGGTTTCGCATCTATAGCGTATATGTATATAATTTCCAAAGACATTTATTATTGAGTGAAATATCTCCTAGAATCCTAGATTATAATTTAAGAGTCTAGTACTTATTTTAACATTGAAATTATTATGCAAACGTAAAGCTTGCTTTTAAATGTGCAGTCAAAATCAAATGCAAATCCATCGATGATAAAGTGAACGAAAAGCTTACAATATTTTTTAAAATTATTAGGTACACGTTTGCGTTTTTTATGTTAATAACAATACTAGGCTCTCAATGTTTTTATTTATCAATACAAACAAAAATGTTTGCTCACACGGCGCTGTAGTTAAGTATTTTCATAGTTAAAATTCACGACCGAATTTATTATGAAAAAAGCTTAATAGTATTTCTAAATAAGCTCTCTATTTATTGTACCACATATTAGATAAATTTAGAATATTAATAAGTAGATAATTTTTAGTTCCTAATTTAATTATTATTTATATATTGTCAACATTGTTTATATCATAATTTTGGGGTTTTACAAAACATTCCGTCATAATTACTTTGTAATCACCGCCATTTTGTAATATATGACAAATTAGAAACGAACTTTCAGTAACCTGAATAAGACAATTTGCATTGACTTAAATATGCATAGTGCAGAAGACATGTCAAACAATCATATATCATCAGTAGAGCTAATTATATCTAGTACTATCGTATCAATTAGATAAAAAAAATTCAACAATATGTACCAAATATACTATATGAGTAAATATTGGTCCACTACGCCAATACTAGTTAGTAGTATTTTGTTTCTAGTGACTCCACTAGCACATTTAACTCGACGCAATATTATGTTGAATCAACTGAATCATCAATCGAGACATCACGTTATACACTTGTAGAAAGTACTGAAATCGTAATAAAGCAGAATAACAACCACAAAGCAGCACAATGTGCACTAATTATGATGCATGTATGAAATCTCCTTGTCAACTGCATGCGTCTTCGCCGAGTTGTCTCAACGGACGGCCAGCCTTAGTGTTCTAAAAAGCTGTTATAAATAGTAGAACGTCGCACGTTAGTGATAATAGAAGTCAGTATTATATTATTATAAAATATGTTAAAATGTCTTCGAATAAATTATTAAAACAATTTTGTATTTATTAAATAAAACAACCACATTTGATAAAATCATATAATAACATTTAAACTCTTATATTTCACAATTTCACGGTAACATTGTTTATTAACTTACATTTAATATTTACAATAACTTACAATATCTAAAATATAGACAGTTATATTAAATAGCATAGAGAATATTGGATGGGTGCGATAACACTAAGGAGAGGATATGTATAGTGCATTGCGGGCGCGTAACTACTATACGTGCAAAGCTACTCTATACGACTAGTTCAATAAATTCACATTTCTTACATATACATACATAATAACAAAAAAAAACAATTTTTGACTATAACATACTGTTAAAAATATATTGTGACATAACTGTTTTTAAGGCATCATGGTTTAAGTAAAATATGAAGGCTTTTTTATGAGTATATGAGTTAAGATATTGTTCTTTTTTAATCAACAAGTCAAACCGCTGATTCTTTATCAAGCAATGGCGCCGGTCGTCTCAACGAAGCGCTACTGCTTCGCGCTGTGCCGCTACTAAATATACCGATAAGCCATGATCTAATGCCAAAGCGAGGCATCTTACGTTGCATCTCATTCTTAGCATCAGACAGATTCTCCAATGAGCGCCATTTCTTATAAAACGCTACGTAGTTGGTGTCATGAACTTGTTTTTTCTTCGGCTGTTCGAATTTATTATAGAGGCTGCATTTTCGTAAAAGTGGGCTATCTTCTCCCTTGGGCACTTCACCATCTATGTTCAGACCGACGATGTTACCGTTGAATATGCTGTTCTGTTGCCCAGAGACAGTGGAGATGGTCATGTCTTGAACACTATTAGTATATATATCGAGTGATCTAGAAGTGTTTCTTTGGTTAAGTTGCGACAGCAGTGGCATCGGTTGGGGTTGTCTTCTCGCCGGTATCACGTCGAGGGACTGAGTGTATCTCAATGCGCCTAAAGGTCGTGAAGCATCCGATTCACATTCACCTTCGCATACATTTGATGATGCTATCGAACTGAGTGCATGTCTGCCAACAAATTTAAGAACGATTTAAGAATTGATCTTATGATGACTCCGCCAGTGGTGGGTAGATGGCTCTAGGTAATCCTGTATCTAATATGTGTGCAGTGCTCTGTTACGCAAAGGGTCCTGGATTTTATTCCCAGTCGAAACAAATTTTTACTAATATATTATGACTAGGGAATATATTATTTTAAAAAGTAGGTATTTGTAATGTGTAATGGAGATTGATGTGCGCATAGCCTTATTGTAATGAAATAGACGATTTCATAAATTATGAAACGCATATTAGACACTCTGATCGAGTGGGACTCAATCATGCCGTCAGTAAGATTTCTCACAAACCTTAATCCGCGATTGCTGTGTATTTTAAATTTCTAACTATAACTGCACCTGTGTCTCATGACATCACGCCGTGGAGGAGCAGCGGGAGCAGTAGGCGCAGGCAGCGATGCTCTGCTACCAGCCAATGAAGTGCGGGCGTAGGATTCACTGCACGAACTCCGAGGCACACTGGTTAAACGTTGTCGCACTCCAGGTTGACAACCCACTATCATTCCTATAACAAACATATTTTTATTCAATTCTTACCCAGACTAAAATTAATTTCCACTATCAAGCAAGCACTAGGCAAAACGTCACTATTTAATATGTCTGTAATATTTTATAAAAACATATGTACAATAGTATTGGTTACTGTATAACTAAGCAAAAAGACACGTGTTTTAACGTTAACAGGGCATCCCATATTTTAAAATTCATTAGAATCTTACCAGTGATAGAAGGGTGTCTGGAATCTGTGAGTCTAGGACTGCGTCTGGGCCGACAGAATAACGGGCGTAACTCTTCCCCTTCTACAAGACGCTTTTGTATAGCTTTATCTGTGGCGCCTGTCAACCAGTATGTTAATAACTGAAATGGAAATGCACAAGTTACAATTTTGTCTCTTAATTTTAGTGATGAACAAAATTAATATTTTATTAATAAAATCACATTTTCGGACACCAAACACTTGACAACACTATTTTACTTAATTTATGCCAGACAATGATAAAAAATTGAACGAAACAGCAAATGTCTTATACTATACCTCTCCTTTTCCTTTTATATTAATCTTTCCCCTCGGTTCAACAATATAGCCACCAATTTTATCGAGTGCCATCTTACAACTGGGTGAAATGTGTATTTTGAGCGGCTCGCCTGTCGATTCCATTCGGGAAGCAGTATTCACTGTGTCACCAAACAAACAATACCTTGGCATCGTCAACCCAACTACACCAGCCACTACCGCCCCTGTCGAAAATAATCATAGAAAATCATAAAGGAGAGTTTTGCAGATAGCAGAATATCTGGTTTGAATAGGTTTATTGGAATTTTATTATGCAATAAGACTAGCGAATGTGTACAATTTATTTATTTAATAAATCAAATTTGATTCTTTACTATGACTTATTGACTAGAATTTCATCAGACATAATTATTTTGCTCATCTACAGACATACTCTACGGACATCAGTATTATGAGGCCATTGTTGTTTCACGCACAGAATGACAATGCCCTTACCTGTATGGATTCCTACTCTTAGTTTTAACGTTTCATTAGGCCTGTGTGATATTTTATGACTCTTCACAGCGTTCAGCAACTCCAGCGCCATCGACGCTATCTCACCAACATGCCGATCGTTGTTTCTTATTGGAAGACCTGACACCTTTGAAAGAGAAAAATAAATGAACATAAATATAGAAAATTCAACCTAATTAAGAAATATAAAAACATCTAGTAGTTTTGTATATGACTGCACTTTTCCTAATTTTAAGTTTAATTGCGGTCCATGGTAGAAATCACTGCTACCACAGAGACATGTCTATGAAGACTAGCAAACTTACTGATATCCTTGGTTTGGAAGTACTATAGCTGGGTTTAATAAATTTACTATCAACCTAAATAAAGACAACAACTTACCACCATATAAGCATCTCCAATAGTTTCAACTTTATACACATCGTAGCCTCTAATAATTCTATCAAAAACTGTATAAAGATCGTTCAAAAAATTGACAACTTGTAGCGGTGTTGATTCAGCAGACATTGCCGTGAATCCGACTATATCACTGAAATATATGGTGACATAATCGAATGACTCCGGCTCCACACCTTCACCAGTCGTCAATCTCCGAGCAACCGACCTGAAATAAGAAAAAAAAGAACAAAAAAATTAACAAACTAAATAATATTACGACAAAATTTTATTTTTTCAAAACTTATAAAAACAATTGGAATAAAAACACAATTTTAAATAAATACTGCTAAATACATATAATATACAATTTATAGTGCTGTAATTACTAAATACACTTCTACATAATAATAATAAAAATTAATTAAACATGCAAAAGTTATTAATATATATTCTATATAAACTACATAAATACATAACTAAGATAAATACTAAAAAGCTAAAATACATTTTTAAGTTTCCATAAATAATAATATTACATATATTATATAATAAAAACGCCTTCACCGGCCAAACCAAACTCACACACCACTGGAAAAACCCCCAGAAAAAAAGCAAGCACTAGTTCTACATAACCTTTGCTACAAAACTACAAAATAAATTTTAACACGACTAAGTAATATTGTAGTAAAAAATGTTTCAGAAAATATCATTTCTCTTGTTATGTTTTCAGTACTTACAGCAGCTCATTACTGAATCTTCCATGAAACGCTTCGACTTATTTTTTAGGCAAATATTTTCAAAGATCACATCTCTAAATGAATCTCACTCAGAACCTTTGCATCTTAAGAGTCAAAGCGTTTTACACAGAATATTTAAGTACTAAGACCATTTTCTAATACAATTTTCATAAATATTTTCATTAAATAACTGTCTAGAAGTATGCAATTAAAAAAGAATGTAGTCATATGTGTTTCTAAAACCTGAAGGCAAACCATTAACTACTTTCACCAATATATAAACAATTACCTCAAGACATTTTCACCATATTTCTAAAATTTGAACCCCCACATCTGGAAAAGAACACAAGTACAACAACGTCAATATATTTTTCCTTCTCTTCATTGTTCCCACTGTTTTACATCGAGTCCGCCTCGTGCCTCCCCTGCACTCCGCGCATTCATAAACTAAGCTCTAACTGCTGTCCGTGCCAATTGTGCTTGAGTCTCATTAATATAAATTCCGTTACTATAACATTGCATGTTTAAATTCTAAAGTTTGGTTTGGCTAATCCTATATTATTAAACTTTGATCAAAGCTAGCGTTTAACTAGCTATTTGAGGCTGGTAATTCAATTCTAATTTAAATTCGTATTACAATCAAAATTTACCTTAACACTTCCTTTACAGGGAAACGATTGAAAGCAAGAATTACAGTTGCCTTAAAATTAAGAAAAATTGAATTACCGGCCTTCATTAAAAAGTATTTTTTATAAATTTAGTCTTAAGAAAATGTACATATGGCATAATTATAACATGACTGGTCTATTTAAATATTACATAAAAAGATATAAATTTTCCTAATTACGAATTAAAAAACAAAAGATGCCGACATGATTTTAAAATAAAATTACAGTTAAAAAATTAACTTAAACTTGGACTAAATGTAAAAACAGTGCAATAACACTTGTATAAATTGTGCTTGTTGTAATTGTGTCTTCTCTACAACAATGTATGAAAAAAAATAGAGATAAAATACGCATTATTTAGTAACTAGAAATAAATGGTATTAGTTAATTGGAGCATTTCAATCATAGGATACATTTAAGTGCAATAAAACAATTAACAATTAGACTTATAAATGACTTTAAAATAAGCATGGAAAAAATAATGAACAAGACTGGTTTATAACAATTTTAAAAAATCAACTCCCTCCCTTGTTTACTACTATTAATACTTATTGGTTTGCATGAAAAATAAACACTAAACAGTATATTCATTAGTACTAAGTACAAGTTAGTCAGCACATTCTTTTCAGGCTCAATTAGCATTACTATTGTAAATAAAGTGACACATCTGCCGAAAATCATTAGCATTTTCAAATACATCTTATACTTAAGATCTACATATATCAACTCTGTGAAGCAAAATCGTGCATCAACTGATTTCAAGGGAGTATCACTTGTCAATTCTCGGTAGATTTGTCGCTAAAATTAATATATTTATAAAAATACATACTTTGGTAACATTCTGTGCAATAGATCCTCTGTTTTCTGCTTCTCCTCGTACAATAGCCTCGTTCTCTCATTGACTAGATCTTCTAAATTATTGGCATATTTCTCCATCATGTCCATCATTTGATCCATTATATTTCTCGACCTGATGCAATAATTACAGACATGCTAATAATTAATTTAAAAGACTTTCAAGTGAATCACTTAACCGAGACTCACTTGCCAGACTTCATTTTCTTAAGTCGTGTCCGAATTGTGGGAAAATCTGGACGTAGATATGGTTCCTCGGCCCAACATTCCTTCATGCAAGACACGACATAATCATCAGTTAATCCATCCAACACACTTGTGTCGGGACGAAATACATCTTCAGCACCAGACGGATGACGACGCTTCACACGCTCTACGATATCTGAAATTAACACATGAATAATTAACTTTTATTAAAAAATATACTTCTAACTTTCCAATTTATTAGCGAAAATCTAACAAAAATCCCTAAAGTAATTTCTTGAACACACTCAGTGATTTTAATATTATTTATAAACGTTACTAAGCAAGTTATTAGTTAAATCATACTTTGTCTCTTTCTAGCTTGTATTATTTAAAAATCAATAGAAAAAAATAAAAGATAAATAAATTAATGTGGTTTTTTAAAGTATTTATTTAATTTAAGGAAAACTCTTCTAAAATTGAAGCTAATTTTTATAGAGAACGTGTTACCTTTTGGTTCCAAAGATGTAGTGCCAAACGGCCCTCGTCTGGCAATAATCTCATACAGAATAATACCAAATGCATAAACATCGCCCTTCTGCGTACCACCGACTGTGTAATTTGGATCATCCAATTCTCGCAACAATTCCGGCGATTTCCACAATAAACCTGAAGTATTATTAAGTACATAAAAAAAGACTTATTTACAATTATATGAATGTAACTTTGGAGTTAAATGAGATGTAGTACAATGCCTGTAGACCGCTCTAAAGTCATACTGTATAAATTTCTTAGTAGATATTTTTTAAAATTATAACTATGATGAACATTTAGTATATATCTTTTTTTTTGTTATTATTGACAGCATATTTAAATTGGTTTCAATGATGCTTCATCACATGATTGCAAGGCCCTTCCTAATCCTAATGTTGTATTCATATTATTCTGTTAATTTCAAATGGATATCAATTAACAATACAATTAAAAAACGATAAGTACTAAAAACAATACAGGTAATTTTTAAAAATAATTATGTATTAATATTATGAATGAATCCAGCAAGTCTAGATG
>JAPWLS010001445.1:0-47512 GCA_028551675.1 Tineola bisselliella | reverse complement strand
CTACCTCGAGTGGAAATATAGCAGAACGCATTGTCTTTAATAATAATGTGTTATATTGTATTAAAGCCGTGTATAATCATTACTTGACAAATTCGAAACATGACACAGTCATCAATCAAAACATCGCAACACAACTCAATGTGGTTTGAGCCAGTCCAATTAGCATATTCAAACCAAATGAAACAATGATATTTGTATTAATAAAGACTATTATTGCGTTTATAATGTATACTTCCTGGTTTCCTAATTCAACCTAAGCAATATGTGGAGGCAGTAACTCATTATGAGAAATAGGGATAATCCTTTAATTACCTCTTATGACTTCCCCGCGCATGCCAAGAATATGGGGTGCCATCTTTTACATGGAAAGTTCCGTCTCACTGTATGATTTATACCTGTATAGTATAACTAGTAGGAAGACAGACGTGATGATATTTATTCGCCAGAAGTAAGTACTCCCACTTTCAAGTATACTATACCCTTAAAATAACATAGCACACATTCGTTTCGTCTTTCCGACATAGTAGAACCGACCCACAACTTTTAACATTTTTGGATCCCTTTTAACAATTCATGTTAAAGTGCCTGAAATGAGTCATGTTCTCAGTATATAGTGGTTCTTATAATTTCGTAATGTTTAAGTAAAATATGAAAACAAAAGAATTAATAACTGATTAATATAATTATTGAAGCATTTCATTCGGACAGCAGTAATGTGAACTGATTGCATTGGATGAATAATAATTTGCATTAGGTCATTGTTGTCAATCAGTGGCGTTTCAGGTTACTTGATTTACTTGTAATTGTGTGTGAGAATACGGTTCAAAGAGCAATTTTACGCTTGTAAACATCACTAATGTATTTGATATGTTAGTTCGAATGTATATAGTTACTGTTTGCAGTAGCATGGAAAATTAAGATCATTGTAGAGGTTTTCTGCTCAACCTCGCTGGCAGAGTGGGTAAATACACTAGTCTCCAGAGATCCTGGTTTGAAATAAATATATTCCTAATGATATTTTATAAATATGATGTCAATAAAATTTTCACTTGTTTTGTTGTTGTTAGCACACAATATAGTTTCATATACTTAATATATCCAAAAAAAAATCACACAGAATTAAATTAATTTTTATGATAAAATATAATTCATAAATATCTAAGAATTTCAAGATACCAATGTAAAGCCCGAAATGGGAGGGAAAGAAAAACTGAGAGATGTAAGTACAAGTACAACTTGAAGTTTCTATATCTTATCTTTTATTTACAGAAGCTAGTCGCCGTGCAATTCGTCAACGGTAGTGTTGGTAAAAATTAAATATTTAGCAAAGAGTATTTTTCTCCGAGGTAGAACTTTATCGACCGGTGACATCAGTATGGAGTGTGGCACTATAAATCTCATAGACTTCCTGTCATTACTCCCTCCAGACTCGTAAAGTTGGTGATAAAATTCTGAATACCCCACCATCAGCCTACGTTCAGGTGTGTCTGTTTATGCCCCAGGATAGATTTAATGTTAATGTCGTGCTGGTAGACTTTACACCCTTACTCAATAAACTTATAATTAACAACAATATTGACGAGCTTCGTCGTGTCTCTCGCGTCATCACTTTATTATGATCATCTCAGGGATAAATTATACAGTAATTTATATTTTAATAAGCAGTGACAACAAAGGATCGTGTGAAAATTAGTTATTTATTGAGCATATTTCTAAATCAAAGTTTTTTGTTAACATAATATCTGTAAAATCTATTATATATATCCACATATATGCCGCAATTTTTTCACAATTGGTTTCATTAATAATTAGGAGTTGGAAGATTAATTTAGATAAAACGATAGTGTTTTTCAACTATTCCAGTATTTGCCCAGCGAAGCCAGTCAAAGTTGATCCGGAAACTGATAACGCTATACCATAAAACACTATAATAAAGTAAGTAGTCTCATTCCGAGAAACAAATAAATCACAAAGGAATTTAATTATATTGTTTTACTTAAAAAATAACTATAGATAAATTACATTTAATTGTTCATTAAAATGTTTAGTTGGACTACTCATATAATATCCTACACTATCAACAAAATCAAGAAAATCTAGGCACGTTAATTGAAATGAATAAAAAACTATATTCAAAGCGGCAATCGGATTAAAATTCGCAGTGCAGAAACGATAACGATTACCATTTCGCTGTTCGATTTATAAACAGAACTATAATCGCCGATTGTTCCGGTTTCATACAACAAGAAATGCGAGACGAATTGCATCACCCATTGTTTTAAAGCGAAATAAAACCTCGTGGAATACAGTCGTTCGGCGAAAGAAAAGAACTGGCGGAGTCTTTCAAGGAATAGTTGGTGTCAGAACCAACGACAGCTCTCAGTGCGAGTTGCTGAGAAACTTGAAGCAGCTCAGCCGACTTTGCAGTTTATTAAACAACTCCAACGGCGTTCAAGAATAAATTTGTATTGTTCAAATTGAATTCTTGATTCCTCTATTCGGTCACTTGTACATATTTTTCTAGAACCCAAAAACTTTACATTGTTTATCAACAAATTATAAATATTCAGATATACGAGTGACTTTACATTTTTATAATAACTCTGAATCCATTTTCCACATAAATAATAAACAAGATTCGTGGAGCTGAATTCACTCGTGCGGCGTCGTTAGTTTTCAATGAATTGTGAAAACGTGCCTCTGAAACAGAACATGTAGTCGTAACTCGGTAAAATGTAACTCAAATTGCTGCGATGTAATATATCCTTTCCAGTGAATTTTGTAAGGCATATATTTAAATTATTTCATATAATAAAACTTGTGACGTTTATCCATTAAAGATAAGTTTGTGACGTGAGAAGCGTTAAATGTTTTGATGGTTGATTTGTTTGTGCAATATTGACCTCTTTCGCTTTCAGTTTAAAGTTCAAAGTGAACGGGCGATGCAGTGGATTTATTTTTATTTCCCATATGTTGTGTGGCGTGCTCACGCGGTGTGAAGTGAGATTTATAGCTATTGTAAAACAGTTGCGTTTCGCGGCCGTTGTTCCCAGATCTCTATATGCATGGGGGCACCCTAGAGTTGCGGAGAATCCTAATTGTGTTTCATTGAGAGATTCCAGCGCGCGGGATCTTTATTTTTGAATAGTGAGGACTTGTTGCTCGTGGCACGTATTTGTGTGAAGGTTGGCCGTGATTTACTCACATTGCACATTTATTGCGCAATGCACGTTTTCTTGGCAACCCTTTTGTTCTATTTGCACTGAATCCACTTAGCAGCGAATCTGAGAATGTGTTGTTTCAGCAGACATCTGTCCTCTATTTAGTTTCGCGAAATTTTAAATTTGAAGACGACGGTGCTCACTATAAACATGACTTATGAACATATCACTATTTTAACACTATCTAACCGAAGCCGGTTATTTGACCAAAAGTAACTCTGTATAAAAAATATAGGTACTTACACTTCTCGAAAATACACTAAAGAGATATAAAATGCGTCTAAATAAAAAATAAATTAGATTAAAATTATTATTCTAAATACAAATAAAACCAGAATCATAGGCAATAATTAAATTCATAACACTTAATATAATAAGTTAAAATAATTAAATTTATCCGACCCGTAGATAGATTTATCTTCAAACAAGTCGGAATCGATGCGACATTTCTGTTACGCCTGTAATTTAATTTAGGCCGATCGTTGATATTATTATATGTAGGTACATTTTGACGTTACTTGCTGGCATTTTAATTTACTTTACAAAACAATTTCATAAATGTCAAGAAAATTCCAGAGGTGTTTGATACTGCGATACAACGTCGAATGTTTGTCAAAGTTATCTCTTATTAATATATTGCTTTCTTTAGAATTTTTTCAAACGAAATCTGGAATAAATACTTTACAAAATAAACATACTTTGGCACGTAAACATGATTTAACTAATTTGAAATGCTTTTTTTATTTTCGAAATGTTTAGAGTCGTTGTTGTCCTGACGAGCGAGTCTTTTAAATTAGTTATCAAACTACTTGTATAAATTCAAGAAGCCAATGCTATCCAATTATCTGATACGCGATCCCCAATTATGGGAAAACCTATAAGTGTTATTTCGCTAGATGCGTAAAAACAGGAAAATATTTTTATTGATAATTAAAGCCTATTCACAAAATTATTGGAACTTATTTACAGAATATAGTATTTAAAGATTTATCAAGTAATATGAAGTAATTAATTACATAAGAAACTGTTATTCTACATAAGTTTATACAACTATCAAAGCGTCTCGATGCATTAAGATTGTTAACTAATAATAGAATTCTATCAATACCTACTTTTTTCTATAAAATTTGACATACTCCAGATTGTATGATGGTAGCAGTTGTCTTCACTTAAGGACCGCACTCTAACTCAGCATCACAGTTTGTATTACACAAAGGTACCGAGTTCGATGCCCGGTCGAAATAAAATGTATACCTACTAATAATATGTTTTTTTTTGTATGATTAATATAAGCTCACAAATAAGTCCATGTCATGATACTCATGGTACAGGATATCCTTATTTGGGGTTCAGAGTTCATTGTATGTATTTATTACCTATGAATGAAATATTATAATATCTAATCGAAAACTGAGAGAATACCTAATAAATACTTAACAAGTGTAGCATAGATAGTTGATAGCTACTAAAATTAAAGCTGAATTTCTGCAGTAGAATTTAATGTATCTAATAAACAGGTATTTTAGTGTAAGTAGTTTAATGAAATGTAATTAAAGTGACGCTACGTTCCAGAGTGTATTGTAGATTATGTAATAAGCTGTGACCTGGTAATTATGAAACGGCAGATGCATCTACACCGCATGTTAGTAGTAGCTATAATTTTGTCAAGCCATACACTAAGTGCAGAAAATTGTTCCAGTCTGTATACTTTTTTATAGTACATGGGCATGTGACCGCTCTCCGCTTGGTGAAAAGTTTAAGTGTATCACAAGCAGATACACTTTACAACCCATAAAGTGTGGCAAGCCTGGCCTATAATAATTATGTTGTGTGCCACTCTTTTTACAATTATTGTAACCATTTTATAAAAACAATGTTTAAATGATTATTGCTTAATGTTGCATTTACGGCATAAACGCCTACTAAAGGAGTATTTGTTTCACGTTACATTAAAAAAAAAATAAGTGTTGTGTTTTTCTTTAAATTGGAATTTTTAATTGATTTTCGCGGCAATTGATTATAAAACGAGACAACCCTAACAAATGAACAGTTCGCGTCCAAAACGTCAACTTATCAGATGCGAAATTAATTACACTGTTAGGCAATCAATCAAATCACAACAAACAGATGCAATATTTTAATTTGTTATTAAAATTTACATATCTGTATAATTACATTAGCAAAGTGGCTTGTCTTTGATGTTTAGATAAATTAATCTATTCAGTATTCGTAGAAGTCTAAAAGAATGACGACGTAAACTGAAATTTAAAAAAGATTTGCTGGTGGACATAATCATGTTACTGCAACATCTGGAATGATTTTAAATAATAAAAATATATTTCTAAGAAGCGTATCCATAGAGATGGAATGCTTACTACGCCGGAGACAGAGTCGATGCTTTTCCAAGTAGTTATATTTTGTAATATTCCCGTACATGTTCTAACAAAATCGTAAAATTTTAAAACATACCATGCTATTTTTTTTTATTTGTATAAATGAAACAAATGCCATCGTCAGTATGTTTCCTGCATGCGTATTTTATATTTTCTTTATACAATAGTGATAATGTTATACAAATTGTAAACAATATATGTATTTAACTGATTTAAAAAATATATTATGCGACTTACTGTTTGTCGCATTGTCTGCGAATTAATCAAAATAAACAAAAATAAAGTATTTTAAACTAGTTAAATTACGTTTTAAGTAAGTATTGTACATCCACAAGAGTATGAAACAAAAAGCAATATTGATATACGTCTATATTTTAATAAAGTACAATATGTAGTGGAAGGTCAGTGGCCGTGACGTCATCCAGTTACCCGTATCAATACACGACATTTCATATTATCAACTCAACCATTGTATGCTTTCACTACAATTATAATTGTTTGTAGTAACTCTGTGTACGTATAACTAACTTTGTATGGGAAAACTGATTAAACGGTTCACGTATGACTTCATTGACTGAATTGCTTCAAATTAAGATTCACATTTGTGTTATCAATTTCTTTAGGTGATCCCTCACAAACATACCTATTTATTTTTAATAATTAATAGTTTTTTAATAGTAATATTAGTATTCTGTAACTTATATATATTATTCTTATGGGCTGATTTGAATTTTGTAAAATCACCTGCAAGGATATACAACTTATTTATTATAGAACCAATTATATATAGAACATTATAGAATAAAACCTATAGAAAATAAGTAAGCTTATAAACTACAACTCGAATTTTAATACAAGAGATTGACGGTTTTTAATGAGAATTATGTATGCAGGAAATAAATAATAATTATAACCGATGCATGTTTATACTCGTACCTACTTTGTTATTTATAGTCAAATAAACTTTATATGTTATTTTAAAGTAATCATATTTGTTGACGACTCAGATGACGCAGTGGTCAGCAGTCAGCACGTCCGAGCCAGTCCCTTTACACCGGCTTCCCAGGTAGTAATTCCGGTTAAAATAAATATTTTTATTAATATTAAAACATAATACACAGGAGGTTTGTATGTAATTATTAATTTTCAATCATGAATATTCAATTAATATTATCACAAAGACGAACCGCAAAACCTTCTCTTTTAAAAATATAGGGCTCATATATATCCTAATCCATAATTTTACGTATAGCTGAATCTAAGCTAATCTCCTTATTTTGAGCAAGATAATCTAGTCAAACACTATCTACAAATCACAAAAAACTTTCCCATAGAGGAATTCAAATAAGCACAAAAAAATGCGAATTGAATTTACTTACCCGTAACACACAAAACCTAATCAAATAAAAAGTCAAGTATCCAACCGTTTAAAGGACTATTGTGAAGAATATGGACCCTGACTTTACTCTGGTACAATGGATTCATACTTGATACAAACTGTAATTTCTTTCGAAGGACTTAAATCCTTACACCCGTGGTTAGAAGGACAAAATTGAGACAACGGATTGAGTAACCTCAATTCTAACTTCACCGGACTCATAACAATCGCTACCAATAAAAACTCAGTGTCAATCTTGACGTGTTAGTGACCCTTTCTCAGACCGTTTCAATGGCTACTGAAAATATTTATTTCATTTATTTATATTTATATAACGTTTAGCAAAAATAATAATATACGAAAAATTAATATTTATAATTAAATAATGTGCATTTAGCAGTTGTTTTGCAAACGAAGTAGATATACGATAATATAATAATAAGTAACAATTTAGCGATGATTTAAATCTATATAGTAATGGTATCTATGTATGACCAACCATGATCAAAACAATTACTATAAGTAATATTAAAAAAATGTGAGTAGGCACTTCGGACTTAGTACGTCACGGTTCCCATCATGATACGCATATCTTTCTTTGGGATCCAGGCATAAATATTATATATTTATTTATCTAGAAAGTAAGCCGCGTGACCAGGATATATATATATATATATATATATATATAACGAATATCAAGATAAGATCAACACATTCAGACCACAAAAATTCGAAAAGTAATTTATATTTTAAAAAATCAGAATTCAATTACTAAATCAACAATTTATTTTTAATTATTTGTTATTTAGAGATCTATATTGACAGTTTAATTTGTTTAAAAGAAAACAATTGCTCGGATAAATCAGCAAACGAATCACGTACTCGAAGCTACCACGAAGTGAATTTATTTTACACTCGAGATTATTTGCAATAAGTAAATAAAATACTGAAATTATTTAAAAAATCTATGTTTATTTTCTATTTTATTCACTTACTTCAAGTAAGAACAATATTACAAAATAAATAAACTAGTTAAGAATGGTCGATAGACTGATGACGGTTATTAGGCCAGTGTGTATGTCGTCCCGGGGTAGTATCACTACTTTTGGCTTGAAAGTAGCCGGGATAGTGAGAGGAGTGTGCCCTGTCAATTTGGATAGAGCACATTCAAGTGGATGTGACTGTGCATGGTTAACCAATTCTGAGTCCATATTTTGTTATAATTAAAAATATATATAGGTATGTGTAATTGATGATTGAATAAACTATAATTGTCTATACACAATGTACGTATTTTAAGAACCCCATAAATACAAATGTCACCCCCAAGCTTTAATTCTATTAACGTACATTCTTTCACTTTAATTTATAGTGTACCTTCACTTTCCTATACCGAAACACGTGTTTATATTAGGGAAAATAGATTAAAATCTTTGCCTCGACATTTCAGAATATTTATTGCCTATAACCAATGGTATATGGTTATAAACTATTAACTTGTGGGTATAACTAACTCCAATAAATTGCAACTTTATTATATTATTATTTATCTAGACGTAATTAAATGTTAAAATTCAATAAATAATTATTAACATTACTGATTATTTCAAGTGCAAGTTGATGGAGTATAAAGAGAGATATGTGCTCCAAAACCTAGACAACACTCGTGACTGCTGCCTGTATTTCAGATTCATAGACTTTAACATAGAACTGGAATTATACATTTCCGGCTGCTTTTTATATATATTGTACCTATGTATTTTATTTTATCTCAAGTTAATAGCAAAGAAACAATTGCTAACAATAAATAAGCATTCTTGAGTGGATAGTGGAAATCGCAGCGCAAACCACTAACAAATGACTATATTAATACGCTACTCAGTGAGCTGGAAGTAGCGATATCTAGACACAGTGTAGATGTAGCAGTTTCATTATTTGCATGTTTATTTTTAATTTGATCAACCACAACTTTTGTTTTTTATAGTAACCAGTTATATGACTGCTTCCCAGCTAATGGTATACTATAGTGGTGTCCGTGTGCTCTATAATTTTAAACTATTTAATAGACTTAATGCAGCTTACTATTTTGATTAATTTAATCCGATGTTTCGAAAGCTTATTGTAATGGAGGTATCTACACGAATAATGTCTAACTAAACTTCTTGTTCTAAAACAAAAATATATATATTTAAAATTGTAGTCTACTTTCCTTAAGATGCTTAAAAATAGAATTGAATAAAATAGTGATTCAGAATTCTTTTTACGCAGATTGAAATACAATTTCAGCTAAAAAGTTATTTATATTCGACTCATGTTGGGTCACCCGAAGCAGCACAATAGTGCGAAAGTCTCGTACGTTTTAAAGTGCCCTATTATTGGGTATTGGTTCCTAGTTACAATTGCACTTTAGCAAGTAGCAATCATTGATATCTATTGTGTTAGTTTCATATACAATACCCAAACTAGAATACCCTGCGTTATGGGTATCACAAACAAGACAACATAAACATATAACATCTAGAACCGAAACACATATATAATATACATTTTAAAAAAATAATAATATCATTTTATAATATACTACCTTTTACCCGCGGCTTCGCTCGCATTTAAGTATCAGAGATCATTTCAATAGAAATGAATCAATATGATTTCAAACAGCTGAAACTATAGTCAGTTGGAAACTATAGTAAAAAATAATAATTTTGTTTTAATAAAAAGTATCCTATGTTACTTCTAGTACCTCCAAAAATATGTGTACAAAGTTTCATGATGATCGGTTAAGTAGTTATTGCGTGAAAACGTAACAAACAAACTCACATTCACATTTATAATGTAGTAGGGATTAATAAATATTAGAAAGAAAAATTTGTTTTCACCGAGAATTAAACCTTCTGTATAACAAACTAGCGCGATAGACCAGTCGTCATACAGACATCTCAACTATTAACAATATAATACCACTTTTTAGCTTCATACATTTATACAATTACGTAGCTCCGTAGCCGCGGAGCAGAGAATAGAGGGGTCCTGTGACGCCAAACGCCCGTTATCGTTTATGGGCTCACATGTTTCAATTGATTCGATAGCTCACTTCATTCTGTTTATTACTATAACGTTATTCTTCGCATTAAATATCAATTGGTGACCACGAGTGAGGCAATTGTTATTAGTTAACGATAATAATTGACCAGTTAAATTTTATGATGCCAAATAATAATGGCTTTGAACAGAATTTCACTCTGTATTAAATAGTTTCAATAAAGTGCAAATTAACAAAATAATACGGGTTAATTTTATTTAAATAAACGCTTTAAATGTATGTTTTATTTTAAGAAATTTCAAATGTATCATAAAACTTACATTTAGGATAATTAGTTATTTTTAAATTATCAAAATATCGCATTAAAATAAGAGATGTGCCGATTATGACTTTGGCCGACTAGCCGATTAGTCGGTTGTAAATAAGCCGACTAGTCGGCCGACTAATCGGCCAAGCCGACTACGGTTTAGGGGATTCCGGTGACGCTTCGTTTACAGCTGATTCGCTGCAATTTCAGTCACTACTGACATGTGGACAAATATAAATAACAAAAAAAGTTTTTTGAGTTTTACAGCTTACTAGTTTGACGATAGTTTCAAATATCATCACGCAGAATTGCAATATATGTCATTAAATATTATGTTAATTTGTTTTTTAATTAAGATATTAATTTTGTTTGATAAATGTCATCAATATATTTTCTTTACAAGGAAGTAATACATACATTTTATTGAGAAATAGACACAAAGTAAGAAGCCGGATAGTCGGCGCTTTTTACCGATTAGTCGCCGACTAGTCGCCGACTACGATAGTGGCCGGATAGTCAACATGTTCGTCTTTACCTTACAAATAGGTAATTTCTTCAGCTCATACGTATCTATACTAAAACTTATATAATATGCATTACAAGCGAACATGCAGCCTACTCAGAAGAAACGCGATCACGTGGTGTCATCGTGTAATATTGACAATGCGGTTGGTCAATTTAATGCGAGGTCATATTCATTGCTCCCAATTGCCTATTCCTTAGATACAATAAATTGTATACCTACATGACAATAATATTATATAAATATTTACTATAACGTTTGAAAGGAATGGAGTAGCGATTTTGTTCTCTGGCTAGTCGATCATCAGTTGATTATTGCAGATTGTTTATTAATAGAAGTAGGTATATAAAAAAGTCTTTTTATTTTAATAGTAGGTATTATAAAATATTGAGTTTGTAGTATTGTTTTCTTTCACAATTTCCTCTATTCACAAATAAAGTTCGTGTAATAAGATTGGTAACGCTCATATTTTAAAAAGACTAAAAGTCTAAGATGAAAAGAAAAAGTTTTAATTAAATACTTTAATAGGTAAGAACCGCTTTTGTTGGCAGTTTATTACAAGAAAATTTGTTAAAAATTCTATATCGTTGTTATTACTTTAGGCATTAAATAGCTTTTAGTAGTCATAGATTCTGTCCATCCCTAATATAGAATTCTTTAAATGTTCATTATTTCGCGAGAAATTATGGTTAAGTTGGATTATAATAAAAATATTTTCATTCAATAAATCCACTTTAACCTGCTCTTATGAAGAAAAAAGGGACTGACCACTTATAGAAAATCACATAATTGGAGAACAGTAAACGGTGCGTAAAGTAAGGGCGACCTAGAAATGCATCATGTTAAACAATTGCATGTAGCATTGAAATAGCAAATCCGGTTTCTGGTATGGCGCATCATGCGGACCTGCGACTCGCTAAGTCTACCCAATGAGACGTGATAAATTGGACAATTGGGAATTTGAAAAAAAAAAATATTGATTTTTTTTATGTATTTTAAAACTTTATTATTATTAATGTTGATATTTAATGCGAAAAACTTGAAAACATTTTTTTTTCAATTAATTATAAGCAATTAAAAATTGAAAAAATTTAAAAAAAAATCACGTGACTATAAACGCGCCCGATTGGCCACCATACTTGTGACGTCATAATGTTATAGCTATTTAATAACAGTACAGCGTTTATGGCTGTTACACATGACTAGACAATAATATTGAAATTGTATTGCTAAAAAACGAGTTGTTAGTTGATTTTAATTAGCTATGTGTGATAAAGGATTTATAAAGGCAAACCATTATAACATAATAACATAAAATTAAATTTTACTTTAGTCAAATACATAACCTAAAACGTAAAATTAAAATTATATCAAATTGAATTCCAATCATTAGATAAAGATACATGAATTTATTATTTTAGCACTCTAAATTATCAATAAAAATTTTTTTTAATGCTATGCTTTTAAAGGTTATGATTCGGAGTCCAGTTAAAAAAATTTATTGACTTAACTCTACTTATTTAGTTTGTATATTTACATAAATAATAATTAATAACAATGATGTTAAAAAATACTAACATCAAAATAATCTTCACAACAAAAAAAAATCGATTTTGTTTTGGGATTATCACGGTGCACTACTTGAAACCATTTATTTCGACGCTTTTCATCTTGGGGAACATTTAAAAACATTTTGTCAGGAGTTGTTTTTGTTGTGTTCCTACATAATGGTACAAAACAAGAACGATAACTTTTGAGATTCGACATTTCAATACAAACTTATGTATTCAACAATGACAACAGAATTGAATATTTCAAAATACTTATTATGTCAGTGTCAACTGTAATGAGTGAAAACTAACATTATGACGTCACACGTGGTCGGGTGTATTCGGGAGTTGTCGGCGTGTCTTCGGTATCGGATTCAAAAATTAATTTTCATTTTAAAATAACTTTTGAATTATTGCAAAAAAAAATAAAATAAAAATAGTTTTGTTATAAAACTTATATATGATCTTTCCATTTATCACAAAAAAAAAAAAATTCAAATACCCAATTGGTTTCCGCTACTGCCACTCGCTGCGCTTCCACATGTACTGATAAGGTAGTTTTATGAATACTGCAAAGAATTTAAAAGATATATCATTATCGCATATGTGTCTCTGATACTTTCATTATTTTTATTTTTATATATTTTATATACATATTGTAGGACATATAAATGTATTTTATATACATATGTGTTATAAATGTAACATTTATTTTTGTAACCACTGTGCAATCACATCATTGATCGGTCACACAATACTGGCCAAGTGGCTTATTCTGTTGGTGGATGTGGAGTTGGGGTGTGTGACAGCGGAAGTGGTGTTTACTTATGCGTCGACGCCGCGGTGGCGTGTTGGTCCAGGTCGCACCCTTCCCTAAAATATGGTTGACGGGAGTGATGGCTGTCCAGGACGTGATACTCGTGAACGGGTGCTGCGATGGGGGCGGTCTACTCCTGTGTGCCATGCTTCTCTCTTTGCTACTCGCCGGCATAGTTTTCATATTATTGTGGGCTGATACCTGTGTGGTTGCACCGTGGATCTGATCTAATTTTAATTCTTGTGAATTATGTATTATTGAGAATTATGTGACTTATGTAATGTTATTTACTTTTTTTTCTGAATGAAAATTCAGTTTTTTTTTTGTTAATTATTTTATGTACAGGCTACGATTGACGAGTTTCTTGTGGTCCTTCTTCTCGTCATACGCCTTTCCGAAGCCATTATAGATTCTGACGATGAGCAAGCGCACGCCTTTAGTGCCTATGCTAATAAACGATTTTCATTTCATTTCATTTCATTTCATTTCATATAATATATTAGTTTACTTTTTTAAAACAATATATAATAGTATAATAAACAAATACTTAGTAATTATATTTCTTACAAATTCGAAAAATGATTAATACGTCGTAACAACATTATAAAGCATAATAACAAAAAGTAGAAAATTAGTTGTATTGATTGAGGATATTTAATTCAAAACCATAGATGAAAAAATGATATCTATACAATTTCCTAAGTAACAAATCGACTGGCGTTACATAAAGAATGGGTCGGTCAACAGAAACTTCCCATGTTACAACGCACCCGCTCTAATGACACTCGTGGAGAACCTTTTTGTGCAACGATAATACATCTTCCAACCGCAGGCCGATGTGGACGCGTTTTGAAGGCCACTTTTGGGATGTTCCAAAGGTTATATAGTAAATTCAAAACTTTGTAAGAGAAGACAAATGGTGCGCAACCGTAACTCCCTCCATCGCTTAATCGTTTATTTTATCTTTAACCCCGATTTTGTACTGGTTTTTTTTTCATTTTGGTACGTTATTACGAATACAAGACTCCATGTTTTTATTAAATTTTTTAGTGATGTCTAGAGGTGTCTGACAAGTATAAGCGATATATTAATTAAAAAAACTATATGATTTAATATTGCATTTAATTTAATCTGTTTCGAACGTATAATTCGCTATATTTGCCACAAAGCTTTCAAAGCAACCGTTTATAATAATCAAAATAATTATTTTATTTTTTATATTTCTTACTAGCTGTTGCCCGCAACTACGTCTGCGTAATAATGAATGAAATAAATCTAATAAGATTTATACAAACTTTCATCCCCTATTTTATCCCCTTGGGGGTAGAATTGATCAAAATCCTTTCTTAGCGGATGCCTACGTCATAATATCTACCTGCATGCCAAATTTCAGCCCGATCCGTCCAGTGGTTTGGGCTGTGCGTTGATAGATCACTATGTCAGTCAGTCAGTCAGTCACCTTTGAGTTTTATATATATAGATTATTATAAAATAAAAACTACAACGTAAGTTTCGAGTAAATTCATTCGCACTGTCCACGTAAATACAAAATAATTATTTTCTTGTTTCATGTTTTATTGTACTGCGCGATAAAGGCTTTACAGTTTGATTATCAAACACGTACCCAAAGCAACAAAAAAAATAATGGATTTTGTTGATCTACAAAATCGTTCTAATTTTTTTCCCCCTAATACCATTTTGACTGATATTATTCCCTTAAATGAATATTCATTCAGTACAAAATCGTTTAGAGATAATAGATGGAGGTTCATATTAAATGTTCGCAATGAATTATGGATCTTCGTTCAGAATTTTGGAATACGGCATTTTTCTCATGATTATTTCATTTGAATATGATTAATTGATTGGAAAGCGATTACTTACGGCTTCTTGCAGTTCTTGGTAAATTCTTTGTCGAAAATACTTTTGTTATTACCTGAAAACAATACAATTAAATCAATTACTAATTGATTAAAGATAAATATACAATTGTAACTCACGAAGGCCGCGAAATTAATTAAACAATTTCGATAAAACGCGAGTTGAAAGCTAGTGACGTGGAAAGTTGACGACCAACTTAGTTCATAATTCAGACTCTAGGGGTGAAACTGAGCCTAACTTTTACCAACGAGAATGTAGAAGTTTGGCGTGTATGAAGTTATTTACAAAAGCATAGACAAACAAATGACCAGCGGTCGCTCACTTTCTAAGCACGTCATTCTCATGAGAATATGCGCTAGTCTGTCTGGTGACATTTTTACAAAAATTTTATTTACAATTTTTTCATATAATTTTAGTAACTTTTTACATATTAATAAATACACATATGTATATATCACAAATAATGAACTTAGTAATAGATTTTTAGAAATAGGCACTTTTTAAAGCACAGCTAATGTATCTTAATTATAAAGGTATTATAGGTAATTAAGAATATACGAGAATATTTGGCTATTAAATCCCTGTTGGTGATGGATCCTGGACAATGAAGAGAAATCGCAAAAAATAGAGGTTCGATGAAAAAATTTGATTCATGAACCCATTTGTCAACACGGCTCTATACCTTCTAGTAAAAATACATATATGAGAGATAAGACAGTAATGTAAGTGAAATTCTTACATAACTTTCCTTTCAATGTTTGGTTTGTCGCTTGATGCAAGTAAAATTCATGAAAGCTCATCCACATTCATATGTATGTAAATTTCCTTGAATCTAATTATTAACTCAGAAACAAAATGTTACCTACATATATGCTTAATTACATCATTGTTTCGCCAGATTAGTTGGGAAATTAATTAAAATGTTAATAAATACAAACAAAATTGTTTTATGAATACGAACTAGATAGTATTAAACTAAAATGGTGTTTTCTGAAAAAAGAAACATCATTTGCAACTTTAATTGTAATAACAATGATAATTGAACTAAAAAGGAAGACATCCGCATAACTTGGAAGTTATGTTCTATCATATATCATCTTACGTGCCCTTGTCTCTACAGGACTATGAAACGTACCAACAACTTCTCTTTCTATACATGTACTGAACGCTATCAAGAATCTATCAATGTTACTTTACAATATAAAATAATAAATGTAAATACATACTGTGACTTTTTTAAATGTAAAAAGTAACGTTCATAGATTTTTATCTAAACATTGGTAAAATACATGGTGAAACAAACCAGTAATGTAATTGAAAATGTGTCAATGCATTTAGGTATAGTATCCACTAAAGCATATTGCCTAAATTGATAGAAATACCAAAACTGTGTCAACAAAGAATGCACATTACAGTTTAAGCAATAAATTGAATGTAATTTTTCTATGAAATTTTACGTTCAAATCATCTTTAACCTATAAAAGGGTTAAAAGATAAATATTTATTTAAAAAATGCTGACGATGGCTTCGTTATTATTAGCTGTGTTTACATTCAAGTTTGTTATGGGCTCAGTCCGTTATACACTAACGTGATATGAACTTGCGTGCAACGGATATTTTGACAATGCTATAACTTTTCTAGTATACATTCTAAAGCTTTCTTTAGCTACATAATACAATCGTAATATACTAAAGATCTTACACTACTTTTTATAAAAGTTCCCTCACTGTAATTTAATTTTTCTTTATGCGTCTTACTATCATGTTTATTTTAATTAATCAGACAACAAAAACTGAACCTTGGTTTCGGCATAACCACGATTGCTGAAAAGCTTTCGAAGCAGCGAATAAACTGTCTAAGGTTGACCACTACTTAAACATTTAAAAGTAAAATAATAACTGGATTTTTATTAAACAGCATCATATTTTCCGCCGACAACCAATATTGACAACCCTGTTTACAGTTTTCATCCCCGTATTTTATCTCAAATCCTTATCATCCTGAATATTTATCATTCTTCTTATCTATTGTATTTTGGGATAATATATTAAGGTAGATATATAATAAACCTTATATTATATCCCGTTTATTGTAAAATATTCCCTGATTTTATGACAGATTCCTTTGATATAAACGGATATTGGTCATTCCTGGTCCCGTACGAAATATAGGTACCGAATTTATGTATAATCAGGAATACATAAAATATTAGATCCTATCTTTTTACAAATATACGAGTATACACTATATTTACAATTATATGCCTACATGATTCTTAAAACGCCCTAAGAACATGTTTATGATAATTTTATTCTTCGCTCTTTGTCTTGATCTTTTTACTATAGCTTTGCATTTATTAAATCCAAGTAAAATACTCTTAAAAAATGGATTCTCGAAGCTATAACTCTTTCTACTGTGTATACACTGCTGATAAATTACCAAAAAAATGACCAAAAAACACACAAGCGTTAATTATTCATAAGTATTTATAAAGATAAAATATATTGCTGGACTAGCATGGTCAGCATAATTGTGCTTCTAAAGGAAGACGTAGAACAAATCCCCTTGAGGGCGAGTGGCGCCCTGTGATAAGTCGCCGATGAGCGTTGAGCCACCACGAATAGATTGCCTCGGTTGTTTGTTGACCATTAACCCCCATAAAAGTAGGTATGTTGTACGCTGTCAGTGCAATCCATAAATTGAACAGTTAACTCCTCTTCCTTCCTTAAAACAGATTAATTTATATATTGCATTAACTTAAAATACTTCAAATAAACGCAATAATAAGCAGCATATAATTTTTAATTTAGATACATTTTGTTCGCGAATAACTTCTTATATTTTAAGTTCAATACAAATTACTAATGTATTTATAATCCTATAAAGTTTACAATCGCTGTCTAATTAGTTACTAAGTATTTAATTTAAATTCCAATGTCCTATGGGATTGTCGTTTCAAGATAACTCTGTCATCAGCCATACCTACCTATACGCGTATATCTTTGTAGTAACATTCTTGACTTATAATTTAGTGTACCTATTTAAAATTTTACATCTTAATACTTGCAAAAAGATAACATAAGAAACAACCTGAACAAATCTACTAAAAGTTATTAATTAAGATCTTAAATCTTAACTCGTTAATTTAACTTGCCACAATGCTGTATTTCTTATCTTTGCATCCAGTAAACGTTTATTTCACGAGACAATGGGACGCGATATGACGAAAATTTTCAATTAAACAAAACAAAACGGGGCGCATCGCCTTGGCGGGTATTGTTGGCATCGGCGGTAAGCGAGAACGGCATAGCGGACGTCCGGCGTGCGCACGGATGGTAGCGGAGTGGCGACGACTGACGTGGGAATGGCGACAATCATGAGACGCGGAATGGGGTAGACATCAGATTACGTTGACTGATATCGTGCATAGATTGATAAACACCAGCCCCATTGTTCAAGGTTCTGAGAACATAATTGAAACTTGGCACCCATACAAATTACTCGTGACATTCATTAGACACTGTAACGGTATTCCATGATAGGATACAACAATATGGCGACAAATAGCAAGGGATGCTTAATAAAAATAATATTTTAATATTCGTTTTGTAAATACATTTCGTTGCAATTGAAATACTTCCAAATTTAATTCTTATCTTCACAAATTCCCACTATAACGTTTTAAAGTTTCTTGATTAAATTTCTCTTTGTTATGTATCGATTCTTTGGAAATAAAAAATGCCAGTAGTTTACAATGCTTTCTGCAAAAAAAAGTCAAACCATTCAATTATTGTTTTGCAACAGAGATGAAAAGTTATGTGATCTATTATATCAACTAGCTCGGATAAAATATAATAAATACACAATAATTAAATTATCTCTTACAACTGGTAACTCATAACCCTATCACTACATTTTTAACTCCCCTAGAAAAGTATTCTGTACCTTTACATATGTATGTCTGGAAGAATTTAGGAGAGGGCGCGCTCTATTTTAGTCCTAAACAGCCACAAACTGACATCCTTTGAAATTTTAATCGTTACATTCACCCCAGTAACACACAGGGGACAAGTTATCACGCATGTCTCTGGCATTAAAAAAATGAATCCAGGACAAATTTACGCTTATTCATGTCAAAATATGTTATACTATATCTAATGAAATTCCTTTGAAACGTGGTTTTTGTTACATAAGAGAGAACCATATTATAAAGGTACATCAACTCAGCATTGTGTAATGAATTTTATTTGATGAGTCCCAAGGTTAATCGCAATATAGCAAATGTTATAGAGACCCTATTTTAAAATTTATATCTTATTTATATTCAGATCTCTGTGGTATAATGTTATACCTATATTAGTATGTACATATATACTTCACATCGGACCTTTCAGTTGCTCTGGGATCATATTCAATGATACCCTTTAGGACAGTAAATTAGGAACACAAGCAACTCGTAATATGATCGGTTTCTTGTGGTATTGTAGTTGTAGTGATGCAAAAGTCTGTAACACAGAAGTACCTGGTTCGATTCCCAGTACAAACAATTATAAGTTTGACATTATTAAAAGAGAAGGTAATTGTTTTGGGTCATGTGCCAAAAATATTTTTATCTCAATGTATACTAGGACATGCGTTTCAGAAATCTCCCGCACCCCGTATACGGTAATTAACGACCATTTAAATACGCCACAATATCGTCCCTTTTTCGTTGCTCAAAGAATATGACAGCAAAATGTTTCACAACTAATGCCAGTTTTTCTTTTACCGGCTCATTTTTCATGCGAGCGGTACAGGCCTAACCTTGAAACATCATTCAAAACACAAAAAAAAAATCTTTGTTTGCGTTTATGTCACTCATGTAAATGGACCGATCATCCGCGACGAGGTATCCGTATTGTCAAGATTATAAAAGCCATCGTGTTAGTTTATTATTGGACATATTATGAGAGGCTATTAGTGATAGCATTAGTTAACAAAACAAGGTCTTATAATGTCCATCTGTTTGTTTGTATATAACAATTGAATTGATAAGGTTATATTCATAATATAAATTATGTCAAAAACATTAAACCCGGGCATTCAAGGGAAAATCAGAAAATACGATTTCTTTTACATTTGTCATTTAGAAGTTTGGAAGCGATCCAAATATTTTGCTACATATTGACGACTTCTTGTCATCAACATCCATTAACACATTTAAAAAAGAAGATAAAAAAAATACAATTACACTAAAATCGTCATAAAATAGCATGAAATAATATTTAGTGAAGACCAGCACATAGCAACAAATAGGCATATAGTTAGTAATAAAAGATCATCTTTACGCTTGAATAGACTTCCGCCGTTGAAATGCTAAATCAGGCACGAGTTACGATGCTTGACGAGCGACGCGCCACGACCGACGCAATGTTACCTCTTTTACCTGCGATCGAGGTGAAGGTCATGCTCCACTCCCCGTGAACTGAACGTCCAACGCAAATGTCAATGTGAGCAGTCTGTGAGCTCCGAGCATGTCGTGCAACGCTGAGGCGATCAACCGCCCGCCATATTGAAAACGACCGGTTTCGAGTGCCCGGTGCAGACGGAATGTGGATTTTATGGAATTGAGTGGTACACCAAAATAGACTCCTTTATATGATGAAAAGGAATGAGTTTAAAATCTTTAGTATAAAATGAGGGTTAATACAAAAGCAACTAATTATTATAGCAGCTTCATAATCCACACATTTATACTTAATACTACAGAAATTAAACTTCTGCAATAAGACCAAGATTTTAAAAGAAACACACAATCGCAGCCTGTACCGAACATTAATTAAGAAGAAAAGAATAAGTGTACAATAAAAGGACATAAGACACATTTTCATACAGAAAAATGAATTCTAAAGTAGAACATTTTAGACCGATATTACTTTGTTTGTATTCGAAGGTGGGAAAAAATCCGTAAAGGTTTGTTCGGTGTAGACTGTGGTTTTTCGAAAAGTTCGCGGTTCAAATTGCAATTAGTTTTAAAAGAGAATTAATAAAATAGTAATAAACATCTCAACTCTTTTTCTATTAGCCCCTAAAGCTCTATTAAAATATAGATTAATTACAAATCAAACTTTAAAGAAATGCACGTGCAACGTTGTTGATAATCTAAAGCCGGCGAACGAGTTACTAACGAGGGGAAAAGTGCCTATTTCCTAGTTATAATGACAGCCGCCGCTCATCCAGTTAGACATAGCTATGAATGTATAATCTAGGGATTGCAATTTATCTAGTATTACACTATACCTAAAATAACTGTAGATATTCCTTCATTGCTGTATCTTATCTATGCATAGTTTGATTTTATTAAAAGTTATTTTTCAGCCAAGAAAAAATTCATGTTTATTTTATTACAATTCAAAGGCTTCGCGAGTTTTATTTAAATTTGTTAATAATATTAACGCCCCTTTCTTTTTAGATTTCTTTTCAACCCTCGAGATTTGTTTTTTGTTCAAATATGAAATAGGGACACAATAATAAAAAAGAAAATCCCTAAATAATTAATTTACTTTTTCTTAATTCTATAGACGAATAAAAATTGTTACTGAAACAAGATTTATCTAAAGCTAAATTTACTTAATAATGCATTTTAACTACACTAAAATATATTATTTATTTTTAAACGTGAATACTGAGAAACCATTTAATAACGTATCGTACACGTGTTACTTTAAGAATTCGTAAATTCGCAAACTTTTAATATCATAATATTGAGTTTATAATACTCTTCCAAGACAGTCGAGTCGATATCGAACTAAGTTTTACAGGATGTTTTAGGAGAGAAAGACGGGTCCTTGACCCGATCAAAGTTTAGAAGTCTTCGTAATATGATCAGAACTTTGGAACTAATAAATTTGTTCCACTCAAACTCTACAACGATTTGTGATATAGGTGAGTATGAAGAAAGCGAAGTTGGAATTCTACTAAATAGTTGAAGGTTGTGGAGCTTTATGGGCGAGACGATAATAAATGTTATTAACGATATCGCTAGTGATTAATCGACGAAGAAATGACTCTAGAAACTTTATCTAAAATCGAATACATTTGTGTAATGTAAATAACTAGACGTAAATCCAATTTTACAGGATGTGATCTTAAAGAATACCTGCAGTATCATATGAATAGAGAGAGTAGATTTTTTTGTGACTAACCTAAAAGGGATCTTAAGTACCGAACCCGCAGACATTATCGTGGAGGCGTAGACCCTTCCCTTTAGGTGAGCACTTTTATATGCCTATCAAAGCTTACGAGTACAATAAAACACAATTGTTTTCCATTAGCGTCAGAGTCCATGGCCGGCCCAATCTAAACTAAAAACTCTGCTAAATTAAACTTACTTAAAAGGAGTCAATTGAATTAATTTCATAAAATTAGAAATGCAAATGGCTGACAAGAGACTATTGACGGAGTGTTGAATGTTGACTCAACTTTCGTTTCTAAGAATTAACACCAGACGAATCTACAAAGATAAAACGCCTATTTCAATACAGAATATCAAGTTGAAGATGCTTGAGCATTCGATTATAAAGCTTTTGCAAACAATGTATTTATATTATATAATAACTTAATACTCTTTGTTTCAAATCGTTAATCATTTATTTACGCTTCATCAAGCAAGTGCAAAAACCTTCGTCAATTTGTCAGTTTGTTGGCAAAACAAAACCGGCTTTGGTTCGAAGGATCTACTGTCAAGGGCAACAATGAATTGGGACACACAGTTCTAATTTAATTAAAAGTAAATGGCACAAAATTGTTATAAAACGAATATTTACGTCACAGACTTCTCTTTAATAAATGTAAACAAAGCAATTTTACGATGTTGCCTAATTTAATTAGGGGTGACATTGTTGATCTGTCCGCTTAATAGCAATAAACCAGTTCTACATGAAATTGTGGTTACACGTCCTATAGCCATTATTGTATCGATGACAATTATTGTAGAGGCTTCGGTAGCAGGTGTATTGTTTAAGACATTTCAGTACATGAGACGAATCAAAACGACTAGCAGAAAAATCGTTGTATTGTACTCATTTTTTGTATACAAACAGAATTAGACATACGTATACATATTTTAACATAAATATGTAGTACTTAACTTTTATCTCTACTATTCTTTTTTTTACAAGGTTAAAAATATCCATATAATGAGTAATATGTTAATATTTTTAGTGCGTAATTAAACTGCTCGAATGTACGCCAGGATGAATTCGGAGTGCCACTTCAAGTTTGCTCATCTCATTTGATTTCAAGTTTAAAAGTTTCTTAAACAAAGATAGTATTATTCAAACGTCCTCCATAATCGTTTTTACATATTCATTGAGATGTCAGGGTGCGTCGTAGACGTCGCGTCTGTCGGAATTTGAATAACAAATGGCTGACATCTGCATGTTTCTAGCCGGGATTTTCACGGTTCCCCTTAAATCTCGATTTCGGGAAAACAATACTGGCCGAGGTATGAACCGTGACAAACGATCACAATTTTGGCTTTATTGAATTGCCTCTTTCTGTCAAAAATACAGAAATAAGAATGAATGTGCGCTCTTTGAGGGGTTTTGCTTTTTATGGAAAATTGGGTGATCTTCTTTATGCCGAATCATAATATTATTGTATTTATTTTATTTGATGCGCTATTATAATTCTTTCCCAATTATTGTTTATGACAAATTGGTGGAAATTAATTAAAACGTCGAAAAATAATGAGGGCTCATCTAAGGTAAATCCCGAAAGTTTAATGTCTTAAAGTCTCAGACAAAGATAATTAATAATCCGTTATTAATTAAGTAAAAATGAACAATTCATTCAATAAGGTACGCCAAGGTTAATGTATATAGCGTCTAGTATAAAGGATTTAAAACCGACGTGCGAGCAAATATACCGTGGAGGTCAACACACTGTTCCTATATAGACGAATGTCTTGCGTCACTACTCAACAGATAAACGCGTCTTGAATATCAATAATGGAAGTCCAGTGGCCAATGCGATAATTAAATTTTCCACATGCTTGACGCTCGTCGCACCAAATCGGAACGAATTCCTAATTCTCTCGGACAATTCCGAATTCTGTTAAAGAAATAAGAAACAACTTTGCCTTGTCATAAACATGAGCGGGATCTTTATAACTTCGAAAGAAGCCTAAATAAAAGTTATTTTCGCTTATCTAGAAAATAAATAAGATTTTTATAAAATTAGATATGAAATCATTTATATTAATAAGCAGGTTTTATAAATAGTAAAAATGTAGTAGTAATGGTTTGCTCTGACAAAGTAACCACACAAATATATATGAATATATTTGAAGTTGAAATCAGAATATTTCCCCTTAAAAATTGTGTATTCAATACTACGAATACAAGTATATAAGATACTGGGTATATAACACAGAACCGTTCGTTTGTAAACCACAAAACGGCTTTCGTGTGGCCAGCCTCTGGAACACCTGAAAATTTATAGGCGCCCTGAGGATCCCCGACCGCAGACGCTGTACTTCAATACTCTACCAACAACCTATATGCAGTAACCGTTAAATCAATATGTTGAGACTACTAAACTTAGAAAAATATACCAAAAATTTTGATACGAAATTATTATGTATTTTTTATATGTAAATATAAATTAATTGTTATGATATAAACTCTAATCTTTGATTTTAATAGCAAATGAACTTTATTAACTGCAAAATAAATTTATTCATAGTTTTAATATTAAACGTTCGTAGTTTTGTCATAGTTCAAGAGATTCACGGCAAGCTGTTTCGTCACTGGAAAATTCGAACAATTTATTCAATTTGAACCTCTTCTATTCTAGAGACTAGGCTGTGCGGAAATGACGTCTGTGAGGAAGTTCCCGGCAACTTCATGTACCTGACTAATTAATTGGCCACGAATATCGTGCGACCTTAATTTAAATTGTAAAAAAATTATCAAGTCATCAAAATCAGTCTCCTGAATTGCAATAGACTTTCGAAAATTTTTTCTTACATATTGAATTATTTAAAACATTTAACAGACAAACAGTGCAAACTGACATAGTAGAGTGACTGCTGGACCGCACTGTAGCCTAAGGACTACTAGAAACTTGTTTTGATAGATCAAGTGTGTTTTCTATTTATTGTCTGAATTCTCGTGTGGTTTGAGACGCTTATGCCATGTCGTAAGATCTTGCTACTGCCATTTGCAACATTACGCCTGAGATGAGACAGCAAATTGCTCATTTGTCTACGGTCCCGCGTTTGCGAAACCGGTGTGAACTATAAGTGAAGATTCGAGATAAATAGGGAATTCTGTAATAAGATTGTTCTGTTGAGAAACGCACTATTAGTTAATGCCTTAATAATTATTCTACCATAATAACGTTTTAATTAATGTGAATTACTTATGAAAACAAAAAGATAATATTATTTTATTACCCGAAGTTGTAATTAAACTTGAAGCAATTTATTCTTGTCATAATAAAGTGAAGTTTGTAAATTCAACTTTTAATAAATTGCTTTTTATTTTTACGCCCTACCATTTTCAATCTCAACATTTCAGGCGTCAAGTACGAAACAGCCACTTAAAAGGACTTAAGTTCCCAGCTACTCCTGTCGCCTTATCCACGTGAAGTGGTGTGACGTCACAACTCGGGGCCTGAAGCGTTCGTCCTGAAAAACGTTAATTGCACGGCACGGACCCGGCGAGAAGCGCCTCGCTCTATCTCGCATTGCATCCGGCATTCCTCGGCTACGGTTCACAGATTAATACGAACTTTAAATCTTCAAGCTAAAGTTCTGTTTCATTTATATTTCTCGACAAAGGTATTTAATTGCCGGTTGTCACTGCCATCTAAAATGTGCTTCAATTCCATAGACATAAGTTCAAATATTATTTGTCCACGTATAAAAATGCAAAAAAGTGGTATTCAAGTTAAAGACTGGTATGTAGTGTTTAGGGGAGGAAGGAGAGACTAAAAATGTATTCATTATATATTTTTATTGTTTGGAACGATTATTCTTAACTTACGTTTTTATTCTAATATTCCTAAGTATATTCTATATTGGGTAAACCTCTTTATCATCTAGAGAGAAAACATCACATGACAAAAATAAACAGCATAATCCTTTGGGTAACCCTTTTAAATTCTCAACTTTAATCTTTACAAATTTGCTACAAGTTTAAGATCCGTAATTTAACCTTGGATATAATAATATAAATGCATAACAGTGAAAATGATTGAGTTCAAGGTTCACAAAAAGATTAATAGTTTAGACGAATTTTATCTAAAACATTTAGTTTTAAGTTATTAACATTTAAAGTTTTAGTAAACTAGCCACGAGTTCCTTTGATTGTTTGTCGATTTTTTTAATTCAGCATGCATCACGCATTTCGCATTTGCGCCCGCCATATGTCGTTAACATTTTATCATTTCTTGTAATTTAATTTTAATTTTATTAAAAAAAATGAAATAAAACAAACTAACCATGCTAGTTGACTCTACTAATTAATCATGTAATTTTTATACCAATATATTAAAGGGATTCACCTGATATATACAGAACCAATCCATAATTACAGTCAGTGTTTGTAAAATAAAGTTAGTACGCATCTTAGACTTCAGATGTCTACGTCATAAATACGTCGCGTAAAGGAATCAAAGAAACCACCTACAGAAAATTATCTATACAGTATGTATATTAAACTATATTTTCTTAACAAATAAAGCTTAGTACGACGCAACAATTCCTGAAAATATGTTCGAAGACTCACTCCGAGATACTAACACCCGTTCATTCAATTCATTTTGTGAACCGAATATATTATTTGTGAACAGGGAATAAAGCACCCTTCGTCTGGGATATAAGGACGACAATCCCAGTTTAGTAGTTCAGAAAAAATAAGAGATAAGTTTTCTGACCTAATACTATGCAGTATTAGTTGTTCCTTCAATATATTTAAGGTTCTAAATCGGTTATACTGAAAGGAATTTTAAAATAATTGTGAACCACGTTCATATACGGGGAGCTTACTATGACGTTGTCGGCAATGAAATCTTACACAGTCATAGGAGAAGTAAATTTATCCCAAGTCACTTTTACCATATGCGTAGAATACAATGTAAAGTAACTAACTATAGGGACATCGCCTAAGTGCTGTAACCACTGTATAGTATTTACTCAGAAATGCGTATTTTATACACCTATAACCATTAAAGCGAAATTGATTTAAATTTTATGGTTTGTGATCCCAAGAATCCAATCACTGTTATCGGTTTTGTGTGCCATTAAATTATGATTTCATGTAAATTAGAAATTATATCACATGTAACATTTTTTAAAAAACAAAAATTTGACATTTTATTAACAAATTGTTTTTGTATATGTACCTACTGTCAAGCAAGCTTATTCATGATCATTCAAATGTCAGTCTTTAAGGTTTCTAATTACTTTACACTTAAATCTTAGTATGCAAAACAAATTTAATATTAAAATAGTTATACTTGATAAAATGTGTAATATACACAAATATATACGCAGATATATATACACCAAGCTAGTTAGGAATCGAAGGGGTCGAGAATCAGTTTGCTCGAGTGTACATAACATACAATTTCTAGCCGATATTGTCTTTCGAAAATGTTTAACACATATGCTTTATAATAAAATTTGCATCACAATTGTTATCAGTATACGTAAACATTCATTTTCTTAAGTTATTACGTGAGATAAGTTATATTGAGCCAATTTGTAACGATAAAATGTCAGCATCACGTGTTAATAATACAAGCATTAATAACATTTAGAATCACTGAAGATATTAAAATAAATCTATATATATAAAACTCAAAGGTGACTGACTGACTGACTGACATAGTGATCTATCAACGCACAGCCCAAACCACTGGACGGATCGGGCTGAAATTTGGTATGCAGGTAGATGTTGTGACGTAGGCATCCGCTAAGAAAGGATTTTGATCAATTCCACCCCTAAGGGGATAAAATAGGGGATGAAAGTTTGTATAAATCTTATTAGATTTTCGATTGATTGAACTGAAATTAAAGATTGGAGTTACTATGATGAAGACGTTTTTACACAAGCTAAACAAAAATAAAGCCGTAAAAACTATACCTAATTAATAATAATACTTCTTAACGGGAGCGAAGCCGCGGGCAACAGCTAGTTAAATATATAATTGTAATATTGCTAAACTTGCAATTGTAATGTAGAATATCTTGGTTTGCATCCAACTAGGGCAATGAGTTCCAGGAATTGTTAGTTTTATTATCGTTGCAAACATGTAGGAAAAAATAGAAAATTACTCATAATAATTTGGAATAAAATTGTCAATTGTAACTTTTTATTAGAGGAAGAATAAAATTTACGTTTACAATCATTTCAGTGGCAATTTGTATTTAAAGATGAATGATACAGGATAAACTTTATATGAAAACGAGACGCTTTATTGGCCTAAAGCCAACAATAATTCATCTTTCATTAGACACAAATTAGGCATATGGTGATTTCCTAAAACAAAACACTAGCAAAGCCGTTATGTGTAATCAATCAAACGCATGAATACAAATTACTAATTGACTACTTTGAAATGACAACAATGCATTATAAGTATGCATAACTGTTTATTGTAGTATAAGGCTGTGTTAAACTTGACAATGCAAATGGTCATACAGCTAGTGAGGTACTTATATGAACGACGTGCTCACGCAGGCTGTCGCTTAGCTGGCTCGCTCACATCGCGCAACGCTTGCTCATGGATCCTTGCCAGACATCTTCGGAAAATATAATACACATAGGTATAACTATCTATCTAGCATTTGCGAATAGCTTAAAGTGCATTCAAGCTTACATAGAACGGATGTGTAATTGATTTTGATCTGTTTACCTAATACAATTAATTCGTGTAGTATCTGTACATATCAATGACTAAATCTCTAGAAATAATACGTGTATCTTTTATTTGTGTAACAATTTACTAAAATAAACATAAAATAATATAATTAAATATTACCTGCTCCTTTTATCTTGAAAGTATCTGTTAAATAATTAAGATTAAAAAGATAAAAAAAGCAAAACTAGTTAGACAAAAATTCTACATAAACGTGTAATATAGAAATATGAATGAATATTTATTAAACATTTTAAATAGCATGCAAAAGACGTAAGTTGTAGGTATATATGCAAGTAAAGCAAATGCAAACTATGACTATTACCTACAATGTAAACGTCAGAGATAAAGTAGAGCACTCTCGTCTCGTCGATTCAATGTATACCGTCTGTCCCTTGGGAATATGACCGCAATATCTTCTTAGCTTTGCCGCTATTCTAGATTTCATATGACATCGTTTACATTTGTTATGTCACACGTCATATCGCCTAATATGCTTCTCTATTACTCTATTTTGGAAGTTCTAAAATCAAATATCTCTAAAATTATTGTACAATTGAAAACTGTGAAAAGAATTATCAATTATTAAATACAATATAATATTGACAAAGCGATATATTTTCTAAGTTAAAATTGGTCCACATAATTAAGTCGTGCAAGTGTAATTGAGCATAATAATGGTATCGGGAAAGTTCCGTGTATTTTTGTTAGAAGAGCAATTTCGCCAACAATTTGTATTCATTAACGAAGCGAGCAGGGACTCAATAGGTGCTCGTAACCAAGGATTTAACGTCTTAGTTGCCACTTCGCGCGGGACGTACAGACTATTTCAAGAATGTTCCCAAATTCCTTGCAAAAGTTTCAGCTTGGATCTAAATGGGTTGTGATCAAGTAAAACAATTGACAAGTCTGCTAAACGTTCTCCGAAATCTACATACCATTTTACATTGTCGAGCTCGGTTTGTATTGTGTTTAGTTTATTTACGCATTTACTCGTATTGAAAAAGAGGAATACAAATAACGACATATGTCGGATATACAACTTTTTAAAATGTTGAAACACAGCAAAGGACATTATTTCTAAAACATTTATTCATGTCTATTTTTAACGAACCTCTAAAATTAAGCATAAAATATTCTAACCCATTGACCGTGGCCCCTGTTCTTTAAACACGCAAAATGACTTCATCGTTAGAGCATGATAAATGCACATGCATAGTTAAGTTTGAAAGCATCCTTTATTAAACAGTCAATACTAGAAATCCCAATCATTGCCGTTGTTGCTTTTTGCGATAACTGGAAGTATATTTTAGTACGTAACAAATGTTTGCTTCCTCAGACTTTTAATCTTGGTTAGTAAAGTTTTAAATTTATTTGAAAAAAGAAAACGAGCATCTTTAAACAACGCGAGAAGCTTAATGGTTAAATAAAGAATGAACGTTTAGAAACATCCAATCACTTCAACGTGACGACTTGTTAAGTTAAGCAATAGCTGTAAAAGTTGTGGCAAACTTTACGAATGCTCGTTAAAGACAAGCCAATCATGAAATGACAAGTGACTAATTTTAAACACAGAAATTAAGACAACAGATTAAACTTTTCAAAGCACATATATTAAGAAACGATTTTTTAAAAGTAAGTAATGTTATATAAAAATTTCCTTACTTTGCGTTTTTAATCTGGGCAGCAATCTGAATTACCACCAGGCGGAGTGCAGACAAATGTTAGGATTGTTATTTAAAAAAGTTCAAATAACAAATAAACAAACAAATAACAAGTAAAAAATAACAGGCAAAATAAAAATAAAAACACAGAATTCGAGACAGATCATTTTAAGAAATAGATTGTGGATTATTCCGACCATTAAATGTTGATGACTTGAAAGTTACTTTGCCAACCTAATCGAATGTGTCACATCTAAGTGATTCTAGTGCGCGTAGTTGTATGGAAAATCGTGTCAGTCCCACGACCTCGGGTACACCGTGAGCATAGATCGTGGAAGCGTTCATTAACAAGGCTAACTATTGTTTATTGGTGCCCAACCTGCATCAATAATTCTCAGTGGTTTGCAATTACCAAGAACATTTACTGCGAGAATTTAAATAATTTATTTGAAAGAACCGTTTCTCGGTCGGAAGAGGTTTTAATAAGATTCATTAAGTAAAAAGGGTGTTCTTTTATTCAAGAGATCGTGCACCAAAATTGATAGAAAAGCGAAAGAAAGTAACTACAACGTGTCATATATAAACATTTAGAAGAAATATAATAATAAGTGAATTATGACTATTTTTCTATTACTTACCATTGTAACGCTGCACCTGCACATAACACAAAATTTTAGTATTATATATATTATTAAATATTTAACTGAACATTAGCATTACCAAAATCAAATCTAAAACAACAACACTTTCAACAAATGATTTTAATGAGAAGACAATAGAGGAGTAAACTAAATAAAAATAGATAGAATAGAATTGCTATAAGCAAATGAGGCGGTGGGAATAGAACCTGAGACCGTGAATCAGATAAGCGAAGGCACCATGAACACTCCTTCAGAAAACTTCGCAATATGCATTCTTATACATAAAATGTATTGCAATGGATTTTAGAACGTTTGCAACAGAATAAAAATACATATAAAACTGTTTACTAAAACGCAAGTTGGAAGAGCTGGTGTAGTGAATTTACAACTTTTTATAATACTAAATAACGTTTTTTCTCATACTTTATATTTTTTCTTATTTTATTATCTATAAAAAATGCCAATTTCCTTTACCAAACTGTGAACGATAGCAAACAGTGGGACGATAGTTAATTCCCTGACTAAAAATAGTAAAAAGCATTGGCGTTGGTCGATGTTCAAAGACAAGAAGTTTTATTTTATCCCGACCGGCAGCGATTCCTCTCTCATTTTCCGGTATTGTTGCAAGGAATAAAAAACCTTATTTGAAATCCAGCTTCTCAATTTACATAGTAAAGTTAACTTAAGTCACTGTCTCTACTTACATTTAAACCATCGTATTCACGAGAGCTAATGAGAACGATGCATTTTACTTAAGATTCGTTTTGGATTTCATTATTTTAATAGCTATTAAAAAAAATAAGGAAAAGCTAACTTTTATTAACATTTTATTCTTTACTAAATGTCTTGTCTTTAACAGACTTTTGTTTGACCAGAAGAATTTCTTGGTAAATATGATTTGTAAGACATTTCCAAAGCAATAAATTCTTAACTTGACAGATGACAACCCTATCGATCAATAGATAAGAAAAAAAATGACAATCTATATTTATTTATCTTTAGACATGTTGACAGTTAACACTCAGATTATTTGTGTATCTGTTTAACTTTGATATCATGAGAATATGATGTTAGATAAAGTTGTAGAAATTGTTTGCATTGTGGATGTTTGATATATAAAAACCATGTTAAGGTGAGAATTTATAACTATTCAATGTTTGTAACAAAATATGAAGAACACATTTGGTAATAAAAATGATCAGATGTAGGTATTGCTAGAACTGCTTTAAAAATTCAAAGGAACAAGGAAGGAAGATGCGCTCAAAAGTATGTTATAGACAGTGCGTTTCTTAAACTATCAAACAGACTTCAAACCATTGACAGCGACTGTAAAAATGTATATTGGTAAATAAATGTAGGTACGCTTAATTAACGAATGTAAATGACTTGAACAAGACGAAACAGTTGTTAAAAATTCGGTCACTTGGATACTATTAAAAAGCAAATTTAAAAATAAATATCTCTTGATATATGAGATCATTTCCTGTTGACGGTGAAGTAAATTCGAATGCTAGAGTAATCGATTTCTGGACTTGATCCAATTTTTTTCTTCTACAAACCTCAAGATCATATAAATTAAAATATCACAGACCTAATATAAGTAGAAGTAGAGTAGAAAAGCACTTTTTATGTCTAACAATTCATGTGAAATCATTATTAACTAATACATAAATTATTTTTATTATAATTATTAATCTACAATCTTAATTTCAATAATAGATAGAATAATATTTTGATAACTATAGACTATAGGTATAAACTACAAGAATAGGAAAAGCAAAAGTTTGAAGGTTATTTCTAAAATATATTTTAAATTAGATTTTGGGTGTAGCTCATAAGATGTAGAGAAATAAAACCTACACTTGGATATAGGTAATTTTCGGCCATTCACCGCTACGCTCTGTGATTCACAGATTAACCACAGGTGTGAAGGCCAGATGCCTTAAAAGTTACTAACAAAATTACTAATAATTTGCCAATTGATATAAAATAATATTGAAGACAAAAATAATACTTTAGAAATATGTTATTTTTGTATAATATATATAACACGTCCAAGTTCAAATCTTTCAAAATAACATACAAAATATATATTCATGTTTACAAAAGTTCAGAGTTAAGTCAAGAAAACGAATAAAATTGTTGCCAAAAATAAGAAAGGAAAAGCCGAAATTGTCAAAGGTTTAATTTGTATCGAATTTCCTTAGTAGGTAGCAATTTCGCTTAACAAAGAAATATAAATATAAAATAAATTGAGGGGAATTACTACGTATCTTTTCCCATTACAAAATAGACTCTGGAACGATGACAAAGTTCAAGAGATTGTAAACGATTGTAACAATTTATAAGTAAGATGGCGTGTTCTCTGCTAAAGCCGCAAAACATGTCTGATAACAATAATTTTCTTGCGTATGCCTCATAAACGAAGACCAATGAGAAATGTCTGCAGGCAGTGGTCGCTTCCGCTATGCCGACTAGATGAGAATAACCAGCTACTACCAAATTTTAAGCTATGTATTTTCATTAGTTAAGTTTTTTTGTTTACATAATCAAGGCCTTATTATTTCTTAACAATTTTAAAATCTCTAATAAATAATTATTATAATTGATACTTATTTCACAACACGTTGGGGCCAGGTAACATTTACAAAAGGCAAACGCAACGACATTCAAGTGTTTTCAATAGGTCAATAACAAAAATGAATATTTACATTTATAAATCAACTGGAAATAGTTGTTTTTAATAATGTCGTAGAACTTGCATTATAATTTGTATATTATGATAGGTATAAAGTATTCAAAAAATATTTAAAAAAGGCTAGGAGTCCAATTACAAATTCTATTGGAAATCGGAAATAGCATGTTAACCATTAGTTAGGGAGCAGAGATCTCTCAGATGGTTACTAACTAATTTATGTCACAGTCACCAGCTAACTCACCGCCTTTGTATCAGTGCTGGGGGAAGTGACTTGGTACCAAACAGATAGCAACTTACTCATCCAATCTTAACTTAGGAAAACTCATTTACTTGTTATTTAGAGTTTTGGGGAAAGATCCGAAATGCGAAGTCTGTTTGATTTTAAGTTATTCCGAATATTTGTAAATAATTTCAGAAAATGTCTATTTTTTAATTAAAACATATGTAATGTGGTGTCTCCAGTTCTGAGCGAAACGTCTTAATGGGACATAATAATAATCAAAATTAACGCGATAATAAATGTTTTTGTTGGTCTAAATTCTTATTCCTGATCTCGTTTTACAAATATTAGTGTTACAATTAGTGTGTATTGTATACAATTTATACAAAAAAAATAAAAGGTGTGTAATACAGATAGATACAACTCAATCAGACTGTCAACCTACCCTGCAAAATTCACGAAAGCTGATAAAAGCAATTCTATTAGGAAAATAAAAATAACTCCAGCGTGGAGTTCCATCCAAAATATTGACAGAAAACTTCCTAAATAAATACTTACCTCAGTTTGCAAAAGATCTTGATCTTCTAAATTTAGGATCGAGATTATTAAGGATTTATATTAAGTGCGAATTAATCAAATAGTTAAGCATGTCTCCGGTCCTGTACAAACAGATAAGAAACACCAGCTTAGAACGGATACTTTTCAATCAAAAGATTATGTTTAATGGTAGTCTAGGAGAACTATATATCAAATTAACACAATATCTACTTAATAAGGACAAATCCATATCAAACAATTCCGCCACAAATAAATAATTAACAGCCAGACAAAGATAACACTTTTAGCTGTTAGTAATAAAAACTTGAAACAAAATGTTTTATATGTACGCTATGTACAAAAGGTAAACCATACAATTATTATTACCTGAGGAGTGTACCTTATCACACATCTCCTCAAGCCAGCATAGAGGTCTCCTCCGCTCAAGGGCCGCACTTTCGCTTAACATTAGGTGGAATGTGGTCAAATGTGGACAGACTACTATAAAAAGTTACTAAGCTAACTGATAGAATTATAAGGCGTATATGTATATCTATAGATTAAAAAGAATATACTGTTCTATTTAATATACCTACGTACGTCATCGACTTATAAAATTCTTTTACACGCTCCGTTTGAAGGAATTCATAGGGTAGAAGAGAATGTACGTGTGCGGAGGGTTCGGCATTTCAATTTCACATTTTTAACACCACTGCACATGTCCGAGCACTGATACAGACATTTCATATATTTACCCGTACTTGGATGTACCTTCGTATATAAACTAATTTAATTTAGAAAAGGAATTTATTTTGCAAAATAAATACTTAGGCCAGCTATTCCAAAAAGGTAAATTGAAAATTATCCCTAAAAAATTTAATAGACTGAAAGTAATTATTGAAATATTGCCTGATATTCAGTGTTTGGACAACAAACAAATTTTACAAGTTTTCCCTTTTTGTGACTTTATTAACTCTTTTCGTGGCGAACTCGCTTTCAAATGGTTTCTCTCAATATATTTAAGTAGGTCAAACGAATCGCATATTGAAAAGTTTGAACTTCGATTTTAACGAGATTGCAAATAAAGATATTATTATGTATGACGTAATGAAAAATATATTTATTTGACAAAAGTCATGGCTATGCAAATCATGAATTGTAAACAAATAATTGCTATTTCGTGAATATTTTACAATAAGAATTTAGCATAAATCTCTGTATAACGTGTTATTCACGAAATTTAATATTGGACCTTTATATTAGGCCTTACCTCATATTGAATTTAAGCCTGCACGCGCTTCGTATATATCCAGATTCATGCAAGGATTTGGTTCAATCTAGCAACGTGGACAAGCTCTACCTATTTCCATAAAATCTGCGTCAAATTTATGTTATTCAGAAACAATATATTATCGAGTTATAATCACATGATAAATAAACTGAAGATTATATTCTGGTCCAAATTATACCTGTAACTGTATCTGTACTTGTCGAAACAAGTTAATATAAGTTACAGATAAATCTAGATCAGGTAAGTCACAGTATTGATAGCTAAGTATTTTGAATATTCAGTCCTAAATAAATGTAAAAACTGTGCTATCGGTACCAAGACAAGAACAAAATAAAAATATATAATTACATGTAGACTCAAAATAATTAAACAGTTTTTAAATATCATATTTATAATACATCAATAAAAATTGGGAACAAATGTTGATTTCGACGAATTAAAGTAAAATATCGATTATGTTCAATTATTAAAAATATATATTATAATTGTAATCTTGCCTCTTAAGCAATAAAAATCACAGTTTATTTTACAAAATATAATGCGAATGCAAGCACGCAAATATAGTTTTGTATCATCTAAAGCAAGTTACAGTAAGTAAATGTACGAAACGAAATGCGATCAGAATATATTATCGAGGACATTACGTGCGGGTGGATAGCCCGAGGCGTATCTCTCGGATACGATGCAGAATCCAGTTGCACACTTTTCAGACTTCATCCGAGCTCCTGTAAGAGCTTTCGGGTACTTCGATACATGTTTATTTCTAACCCAACATCTGTCTATTGAGGTTATATTTGGCACATTTCCTAAAACGAAGGTTTCGGTAACGTTATTTTCTGTGTTCTTTTAAAAATATCTATATAATAATTTGTATAAAACAAGTTTTTTGTAATATACAGTATGTAATATAATATATAATATGAAACTTAATCAAGAAACATGAAAGTCCTTAATGTTATTATGTAAGTACCTGTAATATCGCATGAACAGCTTTAAACATATCGCTAACTAATAACTTAATAGGCCAAACTTTGGAGATAAGGTACGAGTAAAAGTTCCAAAACTTTGCCTAAGTCAAAAACACCTACTTAAGTAATTATGTATGAGTAATTTCGGTGAAAATTATATTACGACAATTCTACATCACTGAATTTTTGAGTTAATTAATGACAATTCTATGTCCTATACATAAAACTTATTTACCTTAATACTGTTAACAGTTTCTTTGAAATAATTTTAGTAAGAAAAAGTGACGCGCATGAGGTCATTAACACTACACTTGTACATTAAATATAATATTGAATACGCTCTTAAAAGCTATTGCAAAATGTAATATAAAATGAAAATGCAAGCACTTATGTTGGTTTGTTCGCGTTCACTCAACCCTAAATAAATCTTGAGTTTGATTTCCAGAAGAATCGTCAAGAAAAGTTTTATATAAAAAGTTTGACCGCAAATAATTTTCCTCCTTTCGTGACCTTTGTGTTACGTATAACAATTTCGTTTTATAATACTATCCAAACGGTCCTATCTTTAACGGCATTTACTACAAAATAGGTGTCAAGAATGGGCAAGATCGAATCGTGACAAGTCATTTTATTTAGACAGTCACGAGCTCTTTCTTTACCTTTTTTAATTTTAAGTATTGATAAACACATTTGGTAAATAATAAATATATGTATACAAAGTTCTATATCGCGATAGTTTGCATAAAGAGCAAATCATGATCTTTACAAATCGAATGCCTAGTATTTGTATGGGGAAAAATCTATACTGAGTATTTGCAAAGTTTGCATCAACCGTATATCTAATATCAAAACACAACTACCACGGGTCTCAAACACGCCTAGTTAACTTCAATCTAGGGGTGCCTTGCTGCGGGTGGGGGAGAGGGGTCGAACCGTAATTAATTACTGCTCTGTCGCTGACAAGTAGAACTGGAAATAAATATACCGCTTGACAAATAAACTAAACAGCATCTTAACGGAATTTGTCCAAATAACTTTTGATGTTCTGAATGTTTTTATACGCGTTGAAACTTCCTTAATGTACTATGAAATTAAAAAATATTGTTGTTGAATATTGTAGATAAAACATTATAAACAGCTTTACTACGTTTACATTATTAGTCCAGCGGGCTAATGCAGTTTAGTCAATCACAAGCACCCTTCATGATACGACGCGCGGCCTATTCCTGTTATATGTGTATTATTATTTATTTATTTATTTTAAAACATCTCACCTTTCTACGCACTATACTATGAGTAAAATGTCACCCGAGCACGTGGTTTGAGCACAAATATTTCCATTCGACATGACCTCTCTAGCATATCTATTTAACTCAATGTTTATTAAATATGTAAATAAGCATTTCAAATTAATTAAATAATGTTTGCGAATTACCTGAGACATTTGTCTATATATTTTATAGAGTCACCACGACTTAAACAATATTATATATATTAAAAAAAGAAAATCAAACTCAAAAGTGCATAGTAATTCTAATAGCTATAAAACTGTTCTTTTTTTAAATAATAGTGTTAGCAAGCCTGTTATACAAATACACAAAAAAAAGCTACGTCATCAGTTAATAATTTAAAATGTGTAATTAGTATTGCGATATTAAAAATAACTTTAATATGACATAATGGTATAATGTATTATAAAATCGTAGGTCAGGGCGAGACGAATAAAACTAAAAGTGGTTCTATCATATAAGGGAATGTAGTAGATTTTGTCAAGCACGACACAAAACGGTGTCTCAACCCACACACGACCCTTTTATTCTATTTTTGTGAATGTTTTTTCTAACAGAAAAAAATGTGGGCGTGCATTTTAAGAAATCACCTGCTACTGACTTGGGGTTGAGTACAATAAAAATCCCTTATACCTGTCTATATGCGCACGCGCCTGTGGAATTCCATTTTTTTGTATTTAGTTATAAAACATCTTCAACTTTTAACCTTTAATAACGCAGATATTTTTATTTGATTACATCATTTATTTACAGAAAAAATATGGTGAGTAAAAAAACTAACTAAACCCAATATTTCTAGTGTCTCTAATGCGAATATATAACTTGTTTTATTACATTTTGTATTGAATTAAAATATTCAATAAAATATCACTAGTTATCCACTTAAATCGATGACATCAGTAAATCTGTTCGACTACAAGGGAGTACCTAATAGGAATCCGCCCAGATCCGGTTTAACTACCGCAATCAAAATTACTCTTTTTATTGTTACAAACATAAAGCTTAGTTAAATAGGTTATGTTTAGAAAAACTTTTGATGTTTTTGTTGACTTATATTTTCATCTCCACACACATTAAGTTGCGCAATTGGTGAAGTCGTTTAAAATTCCGTGTTCTTTATGACGCCACAGTCGGAGTTAACTAATCTTTTGTTATAATAATATTTTGTATCTACGCATCAGTTCATTTAATTGCATAACGACACAGCAAATGAACGTAAAAATTTGGCTTCTAGGAACCATGATGCGGCTTTAACAACATCTTATATTTAGTCGTTCGTTTCGCTTCATTAGCATTTAGTAACTCACGAAGCATCGCCGTCACCCAACAAACATGATGATCAATAAAAAGATAATTAATAAATGTATAGAATTAACAGTGCCAACAATGTAAGTATCTAAGGAGATATTTATTGCGTAGTCTTGGCTTACGACAGACGTTCCAACACGTTAGCAATAAAATTCTAACAAAGCTTGTAGATTCACAAATAGCTAGTGAACAGCACAATTCTAACACTATTTATTTTCTTCTCTATTAAGTACATATTTATATTATACTAACTGTTGCCAGCGACTTCGTTCACGTAGTAATGAAGATATAAAGTACTATGAAGTTTAAATTTTAACATGAAAAAGCAGTTATTGTGACATAACTGTAATAGTTAGACATATGGTATCACAGACTTTTTTGTAGATATTGATGTCCTCTATAAAACTGTTGTACATCACTTTGCTCTATTGTCAATAATTTCCGCAGCGTATGCAATATAATGATTTTTTTATTTGTATTTTTTTTTTCACATTTTGAGTTACATTATTGAAATTTTCATCCAGGTTTTTGAAAATATTCTATAACCTATGTTCGTCAGGGATAATGTAGAATTCGGAGCCTATTCAATACATACAAACAAACAATAAAATGTTTTCTCTTTATATATTAGTATAGATATGAAAACGTAGTTTAACTTTACTACCACACATGCAGATAAACTTTAATTTTTGATATGTTACACAATTTTCTTGTGTTTTAAAAAAAACGGCATTCTCTCGCGCACCAAGGTAGTAGGTAGGTAGGTATTATCAAAGAACTGACTTTACACATCCATGTTAGTTTTTGTTGTCATAATAATTTTAAAAATCTGTCATTTGTTAAGATAATAATTCTCATCATACTGTCTAAGGTGTTTTTAGAATACGTCTAAGAATAAATATTAATAAAAATAAATATAAAAATAAAAATAATACGTAAAGATATCTGAGTCCCAACATACCCCAATGCTCTTAAATACATATATGTATTATGTATATGGAATCTCTCTATATATCTAGAATTCGTGCGCAAGACAGAATAGTTTTAGGCGCGCACACCTAACTTTTAGGGTAAGCATTTAATTCAATAAATAGAATTATGTTAACCAAATGTTCCATGAATACCAATCGTTCCAAAAATAAGTAAAACCAACTCAGAATCAAAACGACTTAACTGCACTTAAAAACTTCTAAAACAAACCGTTGACCGCGAAGTTGAATTAGTATTGGCTCAATTTAATTTTAGAACTGTTCTTAAGTTGTGTTAAATTTGAAATAATTTTTCGTGAGAAAAGGTTAATGACAAAACCGAAATCAATTTATAACCAAAACTGAGGATATTTTTAAAATATATATATATATATATATATATATATATATATATATATATATATATATATATATATATATATTATATTATATTAGTATTTACGATCCTGATGTCATCTTTAACTATTTTAACGTCTACATTGAATCGAATCGAATCTCATTGTTGATTTTCATACAAGAATGTTTAAGGTTGAAGGGTAAAAGGGACATCTTTTCAAAAGCAATTGTCCCTTGTTAGAGAGCCGAATTCCAGAGGGGCTTGGTTACCAAACCAGTTAGTATCTGCCCAACTACCAAATTTATACTCGTTCTACAAAAACGAAGGCCTAAAACTTTGTTCACTAACAGAATACATACATTTATTGAGCACGCTAATGTACTGTTCTGTGCATTAAAGAATTTTATTATTATTATTTAGTTATTTTGTTTATAATATCATAGTACCTATAGACACTCAAACCTATAATGGACAATTTAGTACTATAAGCAAGTAATATACTTACAATTTATATTGAATAATTATTATAATTTTAAAATTATTAGAATAAGGTCAATAATACGTATCGTTGTAACGTATGAAACCTAATATTAGTATACGTAAGTATATTTTCTAAAATGTAATAAAAAATAATAATGTAGTTACATAAAAATTGCTGTAGGAATTTCAAATTTCAAGTCTGGCATATTTAATGAAGCAATTATAAACTTAAGCAGTACTTACGAGTAGCAATGTGTAAATTCGTCATGAGACGTAAGAACCAAATTTAGTTTAAGTGGCATGAATTTCAATTATTCTTCAAGTATTTTAGTTACGCCATGAAACAATATCTTAAGAGGACGTGTCAAGGGCAAACATATCAGGACTAAGATTAAAGTATTGACTCACAGAACTATTTATTGAGTAATTCGCCTTGAAATTAAGACGTTATGATTTAATGCTTCAAGATGAACGCACGGTTATTTTTATTTCTGTCATTATGTTCCTACGAAAGTTCTACGTGTTACGTAAATTTCTATATCCATTGGATGCGCAATTTAATAGAATTACTTAGAAAGTTCTGCAAAGACAATTTTGGTAGCTTATTCGGTTTTATAAGTCCAGACGCCTCAGCAAATTTCTTTATTTGCAATTCTGACTTAAACTATTTGAATCTATTTTTTTGTGATTGTAAAGATAACTAATTTGCTGTAAATATCTTTACTCCTAAAAATAATTATGACACCACTCATTTTTTGTTTTAATACTGCGATATAGGAATGATGAATTTATTTATTAAAGAATTTAAAAAGGAAGGTCAAGACTATTGGTAGGTTGGTGAGTTACTCCAAAACAACTCAAATTCAATTATAATTTTGTAAAAGTCCGAAAGTCATTAACCTCTTAAGAATTACCTAGTAACCAGTTTTATCTTATAATAGTATTTTTTAGAAACGGTTAAAAAGAATCATGACAGTTTAATGTTACTTTATTACGAATGTCATAAGGTTTAATATCGAATACTAATAATTTACTTTATAGTAACATTTGAATGTTTTTTTTTTCAAAATTATATATTCTGGTTCTTTTCTTTGTTAACTCTGTCATCATTTCGAAACCTGTCTACTATAGCTGACCCTAGCAAAGTTTCACTTTATGTAGAATATTAATATTTTTTAACAGCAGCGTATGTAGCATAAATCTTTAAGGTCATAAACGTAAATTATGAATTATTCCTGAGATAGATAAGCGATGTCTTTGGAACGGAAAAGACTCTGTTCAATCAGAATAGGTAATTGAGTGAGAAATACGGAGATTGGAAGAGTATGGATTTGTACGATTTATGAGTCCTAACATGGCGTACGACTGTTAATGACAGCTATTTTATTCCTTTGGCATCATGAAAAACAATCGACGGGGTATAAACCATTCCGGTGTATTAGGTCATTCTAAGAAAAAATGCAACAACACCACGCATCGATCTTGAATTTGCCAATGTTACATGTGACTGCACATGGCATCGCCTCAAGGTACCATAAGTCAAATTATGTATTTAATATAATAATTCAATTGAAGATTAGACCGTGAACATGTAGAAAAAAATTTCTTAAAAATACTTCTATATGCCAGTCATGAATAAGCTTGAGGAAACTACTTAAATTTGGCTCATGTATTAATTTAAAAAAAAAAATTTTTATTCTTTCAATTTCTATACTTATTATATTAGTAGGTACATGGTACATCTTTATCGATTTGTAATCATAAAAATAATGCCAGCGTGACACAAGTATTTCTAGTGCATTTTATGGTGTTAATAATAGTACTTAATAATTTGACGACATTCCACCAGTGAGTAAGATATTTACTTGAAATAAATTTTTAAAATACGAAGCACAAACAACACATTCAATAATATTTTTGACAATAACAATAAAAACATTTTTTAAAACAATAGCAATTACATTCGATGGGTTGAGTCAATTGGGCATCCAAGCCACCAACAAAATTACTAATTGTTCCATTTTTTCTGATTAATATCGAATCCTGGAACGCACCTACGTCACTTCATGGGAGTTGAGCTACACTGGACTGCAGATTCAGCTGGTGACCATTAAAAGTATGCGTCACTTTGACCCAAATTTTACCATTATAAATTGTTTGTAGAGTGTAAACTAGACAGTTCTAGCATAAATTTCTCATTATCAGTACTCATACGAAACATCTAACATAAGCCTTAAGTGTAAACATCATTGTGAGTGAATGATCTGATGTAATCTTTTGGCCTCCTATTTAGAAACCACATAAACAAATGAATATTGTTCAAATATTTGCCAGTATAACGTTTCACTAAGAACTCTCACAATAATTACCTCTGCGATTTATCTTAATATTGACAACAATCCTTCTACGTATGTAAATTAAAGATTCCTCCTCCTACAATTACATAATAAATAGGCGTTTTCCCTTAAGTTCCAAAAACCATTGAGTTGAAATATAATAGAGAAGTCGTGTCGAACGAAAGTGCATTGTACACTTCGCGCATGACTACTTTTGTCATAAACCACATAAATACAATATTACGAATGAGTATCTAATGAGAGATTTCAAAATAAGTAGACAAATAAAAAAAATATTTGTATTTTTTTTTGTAAATATGAAACTTCGTTGCGTAACAATTTTATTCCTGATGTCTCCTCTAGCATTTATAACTCAATTCTAAGACGTTACTTATATTTTACGAATTTAATCTTTTTCTATACATTTCAAATATAAAATATTAATTTTAAATAAGTAAAATCTTGTATAGATACTTTTAATTGCATCTTGCATAATTAAAGACTAGCTATACATTGGAAATTTATAGGTATAGTTAGATATGAACTCACAAAGTGGAGGATTAAATTAAGATTAATGCAATGGAAATGAGATCATTACGTTGCTCGTAAGTGTGGTGTTGAGATAAGGCGTGACGTCACATGTTCACTGAATATAATATATGACTTCGAACTAATATCAAAACCTTATTAGGGCACGCATAATATGCTAAAAATGATGTAAAAAGTAAGGTCCTAACAAGAGATAACATTTGACCAAATGAAAGTGCATTGTTTCTGCCTATCCCTCTTAAAACATAGCGTAATAATATAAGTCATACTTGAAAGTGAATAAATATATATTTCAATTCATTTCAATTACAGAAACTTCAATTGCAATCAATCGAATAGCCGCATACCATTGTTACCAAATTACAATTAGGATTTGATGATTAGTCTGTAAATATTATATTTAGAATGAAAATAAAAAGTGAAAAGTTGGACCCTAAGTTAAAATTTCTGAAGCAAAACTTGGACGTGCGAGAGAGAGGCTGCATAATAATATCTTAAGTTGAAGAGAGATGACGTCATGTATGATAGACCGACCCAAAAGAATACCGGCCGCGATCTGACAACTGGTTAGACAAATAAAAAACCGAGGTCGCGAGACACCGGCAAGGATGGCCCATGCCGGTTCACAACAAACTTGCTTTTAGGGTAAGTTTTATAGTTTATTTAACAATTATTTGACCTGTGAAGAATTCAAAATAAAAATAAGTAAGCAAAGTTAGTAAATACAATAGATCCTCAGAAAATATGTAGGTAATTATTATTATTACCAATTTGTGATGATAGAATCTACATTATAAACGTTACATTACATTATTAGGTACGTCGTAGGCGCGTTTTACAATTTTGTATACATAATGTCAATAACCGAACGCCCATTTATTTTCTCTAACGCTGCTCTAATGAATGATGTAAATACCATAGACTCATAGAGTTATCACCACATCGTACTCATTGCCATCAAACTGTCAAAACAAATACTCAACTTACCTTTGTATATAATATGCTTGCGCGCGCAGGTTATCACCAATTCCACAGGTGAACGTTATCCTTGAAATTTAAATGTTTTATTTAAAACTACTTGGGGTATACCGATTCGGATGACAACACTAAGTGAAGCACCTATTAGTTATGCACCAAGACACTACGACACTCACGCGTTTTGTTTATAAAATTATGGCCGCTTATAAATAATTTTGACGGCACAAACTGCGCATGCTCAAACGACGCACCGGTTTCAAAATAAAGGTTATGTTTAAGTTTGAAGCACTTTTCGCAGCCTTATACTTTGACACTTCACTTTACACTGTTTTGATTGGATTCTAACTGGTATACCAGTTAATTACAAGATACACTCCCACGACGCAGCGACCAATCCCACAGGTACAATCACAAAACTTTAAGTATACAAAATTTGTACACAATCACAATTTCCCGCCAAAAAGAATTTACCTGTCGTAAATACCATAAAAAAACTTCAAAACTTCGGAACCGGTAATTTGTTTTCATATGTGACTGTCAAAATAATAACTTAACACTTTACCACTCGTTTAAACCATGTATTCACGCTTATCATGTCTTCGACATCGCCATACGCGTAAGGAAAATAAAGAAAGAGGAAAGAAAATAAACGAAGAATACTAAAGATAAAGTCGGCGGCGACAAAGCCAAGCGTCCGACACTCGTGCTGAGCGCTATACTGTGTAAAACGCGCCGAGAGACGGCCGGCATCCGTCCCTCCCGCGCCACTCCTTGCGCACGCCCGCGGGGGCATTCGTTACCTACAAATGGGACCTACGAAGTTTATCAAAACATTAGAAATTTAAAAAAAAAATGCATAAACAGTGAGAAAGGGCAAGGACGAACACTCCTTAGGCAAGCATTAGATAACGTATAAATGTTTACACTAGTTTTTATGCGTCTGGAATATACGAGACGCAGTAGGCGGAAAGCATTCAATTATGTTCGGGCGTTATACAGTGGGGTTCAATTCATCATCACTCATTGAATGACCGATGAGTTTTCGGTCAATGATCGTATATGCAGATCAAGTCAGATGTTTTGTTTGTTCTTCTGCCGTAGACTTTTTATTGTTTTATCTTCAAGGTAATATACAAAGCATAGAGCAAGTAGCTTTGTATGAAGTGAAAACTTGTAACTAATCTTATTTTTACACTTGAATCATATCTACAGATAATATCTCTTCTTTCGCTGTATATTACACATTGAATCAGTAACGACCAATGCGATTAAAATTGTTATCCATCATGCAATGCTCCGACAAAAATCACGCTTTCGTTCAGATAAATCATTATTCGATGACAGATCGATCCAATTTTTCCACGTATCGTTGCTCAAAAATATCTAGATATTTATATCTATTATTTAAGTTATAAGTGTAAGTAATAATACATATTTTAATAAAGTCTGTAAATTATTCGTAGTCTCTAAAATGATTTTTTTTTTCAAAGTCTCGTTCGTTAGGGTTAAATGTAAATCAGGCCGAGACCCCTGGTCTTCATCAATTACTGATTTAAATTCTTCTATTCATTTTTTATTTCAATTAACATGGAATAAATAATGTTATTTTGCTGGGGTGTTAAAATCCATGACCTCAATTTTTCCCGCGCATAATACAGCTTATCGTAATAATATCACGTTATACAATTTTAATTAACATTAAACGGAAATCCTATTATAGTGTAACTAATATTTAATTTTAACTATTTAATAATACTGTATTTTTAAAAAATATATTAGTCTATACAATTCGACTAACGTTAACCTAGTGAAGTTAAAGACAGCTGAAACAATCGCCTCCGCCATGTGCACCTTCGAAGGCCCACTTCTCTCGTTATACCCGACCTCAGCTGACCCTGAAACTGAATCAGCTAAAGCTAGGACTAATAACCATCATCAGTCTGCCTCTCTCTTACAAGTTTGAACTAAAATAAATATTTAAATTGTTAACAGATATTTATTGAGAGCACATTGGGGGCATATAAATAAAAAAAAGTATATGTCACCCTGCCTCGTTAGATGCAGATTCCTCGCGATATACGAGCCCGAATCGACAGGAAACATGATATAGGTACTTTTACCAACAAATTGGCACATTCGTGTGTAGTAAAACGTGATCTGTAATCGTAGATATATTTCAAATTCTAGCTTTATGTTTTAACTTTT